>JABSTR010003336.1:0-38319 GCA_013339765.2 Haemaphysalis longicornis | reverse complement strand
TGTGATCACCGTTTGCCTTGCCCCGAGAAATCTTCCCTACCCGCACACCACGCATAGCGATATCCTTTCTGTCTCCCCCATGCCATTATCAGGTGAAGTAGTTATCGGCTGTGATTGGTTATGGTTTCCTTTATGTGGAAGTAAGCACCTGTTCACTTAGTTGCTTCCCGTTTGAAATTTACGGATATTTAGCGCTTGTGCGCGAAACTCATAATTATACGGTATGTCGTCTTGGGTTTCTCAGGCAGGCGGTGAATGGTGGCTACTTCACTGTCGAAAGGTACTACCTATGCAACTGCCATGACTTCTCCGGTTATATCTTCGTTGGTGGCCGGCGAGATACCGTGAAATTCGACTGTAATTTCTGCTTCTAGACTGGCGATCATTATTCTTGAGTTTTAGTTGTTCTCCCTGAACCGCATCGGTCACTTGCCGCTCATGAAGGACTAGTACATTTTTCAACATTCTTTCCTCTTGCTTTTGTACTTAACTAGGTGGCTCAAAAACTCTTCGTATTTTTCCCACATCAGTTGCACTGCCTCCTAAATACTGGTTGGGAGTAGCTGCCATCGGCGGAACCAACTCATCAAATTTTTGGTAAATTGTAAATATTATTTCTTTTATGTCACTTCTGATGTGGCTCTCTCTACTGCGTTTGCCACTTTTGCAGGGTGGACAAAACCATTTTTTGGACCGGCTTACATTCTTTTTTTTAACTGCATTGGTGCAACCCCGGCGCTGTGTCCAAAGTGGTAGGGAGTTGCCACACTCCACCCAGTCACCACAGGCATTACTTAGCGCACTATTAAAAGTGATACACACTTTTTTGGACAACCTTTTTGCACACACACCTAGTACACCAGTGTCTGCAACGAAGAATAATTTACCCGCACATCAAGGCCGTTACGTAGACAATAACGAAATCAACGCCAGCAAAGAAGTAGAAAAAAAATTGAAAGGAAAATTGCACATAGAAGGCCGACAATCAATACGTAAAACTGAATCATCAGGAGGTGCACCTGTAGGTAGACATGCACCACCACAGAGAGGGGTCAACTTTGGAGAAACCTTTCAGGTAGCGAAACTTTCCGTCCGCTTCCCGCACGCTTCAAAGGACCGTGAGAACGGGCCACCGTCAGACTTGTGGCACTCGCAGCAGTCGGTTTTAAGAGCATACCAGCATCAGGGCGAGCCATCCCTGCTCGGCCCACAGTCTTTGGTACCCACGCAGGTTACCGAAACATAGCCCACAGAAGAAAGACGCGAAGCTATGTGCACCTTGTTCCATGTGGCACTGTACGGGAATGTTCTCGCTTATGTTTTGCCGCCGCAGACAAGTGTCAGCGCTAACGATAGCGGCGATATACGCCCAAACGATAGCGGCGTATACAACCCAAAACGTGGCATCAATGCATTTTTATATATGTAAAAAGGGACCTTAGTGAGGAGTTTTATCGGCGCTGTGATATCGGTATAGGGACCGGGCAGCTGGACGCGTGGCGCCACCACTCGGCGCTCCCCACGTTAGTGGAATGAGCCGGTGCATTGGACTGTGCAGCCTTCCGTTGTATTTGCGGTGTATACTTCGGTGCTTTGAATATTTTGGTGGTGTTGTGAGCGGATATGTGCGGTGAAACGAAGTCTAGACAGATGTGTTGGGTTCTTAGATGCACTAACGGCTACGTAAACTTGTCGGTCGCTTCTAAAGTTGGGTATCGGCTGCAATGACATGAGCGCTTTCTGCAGTAATCTACGGTTGGCTACACCCAATCCGAGCACGGACAACACTACTATTATTAGTATCCATTTCTTTTTAAATACACTAGCGGCTACGTAAACGTATTGGAAGATTCTGAGGTTGAGAATAGGCTACATTGACATGAGCGCTTTTTCGAGCGCTCTGCGCCTGGCTCCGCGCGATCTGAGTAGGAATAAAACTATTATTGTGATGATCTCAGGGTTCGGTGGTGGGAACCACGAGACGTATACGCAAGATCAATGACGACAGAGGCCACAACACGAAGGTGAAGCGGGTAGAGGCAATATATTGCAGAGAGCGGACACACGGGGGTATGCAGAAGGCGATGGAAAAAAAAGAACAAAATTGAGAAATAAAAGAATGAAATGCAAAGGGAGAGGAAACCACAACTAAGTCCTTCCCTGTCGCAGTTTCTTGGCGATTCGTGAGAGAAAGCACATGCGTGAAGAAAACCACAACAGTCTCACTGATGCAGTCCGTTGAGACTCGGTCGCGAGTGGCTCGATGGCTCCACGCTGACCGGAACGGAAGGCGAAGAGACCAGGCGCAGCGAAAACGGCAGGAGAGGGATCCCGGCGCTGTTGCCCAGTGCAGTAGCGGATCCGGCTGGTGACCAGGAGGTACCTGGCGATGTCCCGGTGCGGTAGCACGGGCGCCGTCGATGGGTGTCTTCGCAGCTGATGCAGGCGCACCCCGAACGCTCGTCCGCCCAAGAGCCCGGTCGCGTTCCTCCTCCTCTTCCTCGTCTCTGGAGGCGCATACCCATTAGCGGGTGATTGGCCTCCTCTCCTTCCACTGTTTTCTTTTCTGCGCCTGTTTTCTCCCTGGAGCTCATCACATTACCCCCGGCTTTAGAAAGTGTTTTGGGGTGACGCCACACACACACTTTCAGAAGACTCCGGTGGGCGAAAGCTGGTGCAGGAAAATAAAGCACTGTTCACACAGTCAAGAGATTTCGCGACCCGGCCGTAAGCATCGTCTGGAGTCCACGACACCTCACTGCAGAGACGCCAAAACAAGGTTAAAAAACTTTGACTTCAGAACGAGATGCTTCTGTTCGGCGTGGCGTGTATGTGCACTATGGGCTTGTTGTTTTGCTTGAAAACAGACTTTCAGTTAAGCACAGGCCGACAGTAGGCACCTTTCTTGAAAGAGCAATGCCCACCTCCCTTTTCGGATTTGCTGTCTTGCATCGCTGACAGGTCCTAAGAAACCTTCGGAGGTCGGCGTAAATGTTTGGCCAATAAAACTCTCGGAGGATTCTTTTAGATGTCTTTGAAAATCCATGATGACCTGGAATTCCTTCATGAGCCTTCCTCATGACCGCGTGTCTGAAAGGATGCGGAATTACAAGTTGCTGAATGCAGGCGGCCTGATGGTAAGGCGTACCGACGGTACAGGAGCCCCTTTTGCCAAACAAACTTGCAGGGGTTCTCTTTATCGGAAGAGGACTGTGAAGATGCCATCTTCATGCAGTTTTCTAGCGTCTTGTCCAGCTGCTGCTGTTGGCGCATCTCTTCTCTTGTAACGTCGGCGAACATGATGGGACTTGCTGGCCCGTTATGCTGTACTTTGTGATGGACGCCGCTGGTGTTCTCTTCGGCCGAAGAAGGACGTGCTTCTCCACCGAGCACCGCTGGAGTAGCTGGATGCCTTGGTTGCTGCGGCTTCCACGCAGGGTTAGGTTTGTTGGGGTCCCTAACACCTGGTACGTTTCCAAGTGTGAGGTCGTACAGGGGATCAGCCATGCATTTGGCCAGGACTTTTCCTCTGAAGTATGGTGTATCCACGTGGATGGAAGCCTCTTCAAGTCTCCTTGTGGTATTGTCCACAAAACGGACAGTTGATGCCTGGCCTGTAAGGCAACTATCAGGGACCAGCTCTCGTCGCACGATGACGGCGTTGCTGCCGGTGTCTCTCAGAACGGAAACTTGTTGACCGTAGATGTCACCGGTTACAACTGGCATACGCCTTGCAGCACTTTTCGTTTGGAGCTGGCGTTGCTTTTTACGCTGGGACCGTGATAAGGCCAATGTGCCTTTAGTCCCGCGGTGCTGTTGCGGTTTGTCGTGACACTTCTCAATAGCGCATGCCGACACCTGCTCTTTATCAGGAGGCTTAGAGCGACAGCCGTCTGCGTGATGCCCTTGTTTTCCGCAGCTTCCGCAGTGGATGTTCAGGCCTACTACTCTGCAGTTTTGCGCGCTGTGCCCCGTTTTTCCGCATAAAAAGCAGGTGGGAGCTCTCTTGGAAGGAAGGTCTGTTTGCGACTCTTTTCTTTCTTCCCTGGTCTTTCCCAAGTTTGTGAGAGCTTGTGCTTCAAGGAAGCGATCGCAAGCTTCAGCCATTTCTTTGGTCGACTTGCAGTCCTTTCCTTCATGAAAATGGCCAGCTGGGACGAGCAACACTTGGAAAATTGCTCCGCGATCATCTTGTCGCGTAACGCTTCGAACGTCTTGGGAACACCAGCCGTTTCGAGCCATCGGTCAAAATAACCGGAAAGTCGCGTCGCGAACTGAGTTCCGGTTTCGCCGTCCTCAGCTTTCGCCTGGCGGAATTTGTCATTGTACCCTTGAGGGGTAAAACGAAACCGCTGAAGGAGCGCCAGCTTGACTTTTTGGTAGTCGAGAGAATCTTCTGCGTCATCCTCCCGATGACGGAGAGCGCGTCTCCGGTGAGGCATGTGCTCAATCCGACGGCCCATTTATCTTCCGGCCATTTTTGAGCCTGCAGCGACCCTCTCGAACCTTAGGAGGTATGCGTCCAGGTCGTCTCTGCGCGCATCAAATGGGGGGATAAGTTATGCGGGCTCGTCGACATGACAGGCACTGGGTTTAGGTTGGGCTGCCACGGAGCCTCAGCTTGTGGGCTGTTTTGTGCGCCTTCCTGTAGCCTTAAGCTGAGCCTCAAGGCTCTCCTGCTTTAGCGCGTTCCAGCTCTGCTGCGGCCTTCAGAGCTTCCCGTTCTGCCGCCCTTCTCATCGCGCAACCGATCCTGCTCCGCTTTGACCCATTCCCGCAGCTCGCATCGCGGAGTCCCAGCTCCTTTCCGCTGGCCACTAACTTTTCCACCTCCATGTCGGTTCTCTGTCCTCACGCCTCTTGGACAAGCCTCGTGACCTCTTCGAGATGTTATTGAAGAGGTCCTGTCGCGGACGCCAATTGTGATGAACTCAGGGTTCGGTGGGTGGGAACCACGAGACGTAGTACCGCAAGATCAATGACGACAGAGGCCACAACACGAAGGTGAAGCGGTAGAGGCAATATATTGCAGAGAGCGGAAAGCTGGGATGCGCAGAACGGGACTGGAAAAAAAGAACAAAATTGAGAAATAAAAGAATGAAATGCAAATGGAGAGGAAAGGGCCACAACTAAGTCCTTCCCTGTCGCAGTTCTTGGCGATTCGTGAGAGAAAGCACATGCGTGAAGAAAACACAACAGTCTCACTGATGCAGTCCCGTTATGACTCGGTCGCGAGTGGCTCGATGGCTTCCACGCTGACCGGAACGGAAGGCGAAGCCACCAGGCGCAGCGAAAACGGCAGGAGAGGATCCCGCGCTGTTGCCCAGTGCAGTAGCGGATCCGGCTGGTTACCAGGAGAGTACCTTGCGATGTCCCCCGGTGCTGGTAGCACGGGCAGGCCTGTCGATTGGGTGTCTTCGCAGCTGATAGCAGGAGGCCACCACCCGAACGCATCGTCCGCCCAAGAGCCCGGTGGTCCGCGTTCGGCCCTCCCCTTTTCCTCTGCTTTGCCCTTTCCCGGCTCTTTTCTTGTCCTCGTGGCGCACATACCCATTAGCGGGTGATTGGCCTCCTTCTCCTTTCCACTGTGATATACATATTGTGCGCCCTGTGTTCTTTGCCTTCCCTGGAGCTCACACAATTATTATTATTCATTTCTAACAAAAATAAATTATCTTAACCGGTTTCAATTACTACGGTTTCAACGCAAGCAGTAACGGTGGGATACCTGGATACGTGTTCTTTGAAAAAAAAGGCACTTACATACGAGATCGATTACCGTGTGGCCGTGGAAACGTCGCGGCAGTTTACACAATAACCGTGAGCTTCGTCCCTCCGGTTCTTATGAGCGGTAGCATGGGACACTGAGAGCCGAAGAGGGACTCGCACGTTTGTAGTGGCCATTTTATCAGGAGCCAAAGTTATTCAATCAGCCAACAGCCCAAGCCACAAACCATCCCTCCTCTCTCCCCATTTTACCACATGCAAGGAATAAAGGCTGGAACCAATAGTTAAAAAATGCGGCAGAGTGTCAATGTCGGCCTGTGTTTTTTAATGCTTGGGTATTCTTTGCTGAGTACTTAAAAAATCGTGTAATGCCTTGCGAAAAAACCATAAACGTGTGACTAGCTGCATCATTGGGGTGCATCAGCCCGAGTACTCCAGCAGAGATGCATTTTCGACACACTGGGAGCAGTTAGGATTTGGAGAGGGGTGCATGGAAGTGCAAATTTAAACAGAAAAATCATCCAGCCCTCTGTCTAACGACCACGAAGGTTGAACGCGAAGCCTTCTTCGTGCGAAATAGAATCGTAAAGGGTCAACGTAAAAGACGCTGCGATTAAAAGACCAAACTGCGTACTGTTGAAATTCAAAGTACCACTACTCAAAGTTTAAATCCAGAAGGCAACTGAGGAAACCCATTCGAGAAAACTTTGTGATAAACGATCATCGCCGTTAGACGGAGGACTGCAAGATTTTTCAAGCGTAGCTAGGTGACAGGCAGCTTGTAAAACTCGACCACGGTATTAGTTGTGAAACTGAGGGCAGCTTTTTGGCACCCTCTTGTCTCTCGTCCATCATCCGCCCACTCAGGAATTGTTTTTGTTTTTGAAAAACCATTAACCAACTACCCAGTAACCATAGCAAGTCTTATGAAGCAATGCTTTTCCACGGCACGCATCAACGTTCTATATAGTCATGCGGTATTTATTCTGTCAAAGTTTCCCGATGGCTCTGGTAAACGTATTTCTGTGAAATAAAGATGTTTCTGCTGTACTTAATGAAGTTTTTTTTTTTGTTTTGTGGTAAATCTTAGAAGGTACCCCCACCCCGAATTTGTCTTTCGCTTGCGCACGACGCCGTTTTATCATCAACTGCTAAAGGCCAGCGCCGCACCGTTTCTTAGATCGACTGCACACGCCGGCTTTGTAGGAGCATTTAGCTGCAATACATTCCTCGATACACGAAAGTGCATGCAGGCATGAAAAATTTGCATGAAGGAGCGGACTTGCACTTCCTGATTGACTCCCAGCTTGGGGCATTCAGCGTCGTCTGCTATTTGTAATTACTGAGAATGGGCGTAAATCATACAGATGGCATGCTTCGTAAAGGTCACCTCTACGCTCAAGATTTACCAATCTGAAAAAAGTACTTGTGGTTATGCACGCTTTGCAAACCGCACCACAGCAGAACGACAGAAAACCATACACAACTATACGCTGCGCTGACCGCCACCGGCATTCCACTGACGAGCGGTTCGCCACAGGCGCGCTGTTCGCTGAAGCGATGGTGGTGCCATACAACGGCCGCCCGGTCCCTATGGGAAAGAAACAGCCGGTGAGTAGTATACAACTGCAATGCTAATACGAGGACAAGTGCAAATGCCTTTTAAATTGCCTCTGATTGCTTATCAGCTGCAGCTCAATGCGTGTCTTTGTTTTGGTTAATTATTTAGTTCTGCTCTTTAGCGGTTCCAGCTGGGAATACACAAATCGGCGCCGTCCGAGCACATGTACAACGCGGATTGGAGCTCAAAAATTGTTCAGGTTATGTGATTAAGAAACAAAATACCAAACTGCTCCTGTGGCGCCTCATTTTTTGTGAAATTAGGAGTAATCGTATAGTTAAATATGTGTAAGCATAAAACTGGGTTACCTATCAAAAGTGCGTGAGGCGAAACTTGGGCCAGTTTAGTAGAAAACATTGACTCAAGAAAATGGTGTATTTCAAGGTGGAGTATGGAGTTGAACAGTATTAATTGTTACAAATGGCAGTACTTGTGCGATCTGCTTTACTGCAAAGCGGCAAACCCACAAAATATTATAAAATCATAAATAAAAATTGTCGCGCAATCACCTGCCTATTAGAAAATTACGGCAGGTAATGCTCGAAAACACCAGGTGAGCTTTATGGCTCATCGGGGCCAATACATTTACCAAAGATATGAAAACATTTTCGCAAGACATAAAAGGCATTAAAAACGTCAGTAAACCAAACATAAAACAACTAGTCTTTTGCGGGAGAATCCAATATCGGTACGTATACTGATGCTTTATTACCCAAGTGTACCAAATCTACAAATAATTAGGTAAGGCAATCACTTTTAATTTGCTGCCGCTCAAAGTTCGTCCGCAGGATCATAGAAGCATCAAACCTGTTCAACCAAATGCGTCTTGCACTGTGACAGTGCTGCCCACTTGACCACTGTGTGCTTGCATTCTTTTGGAAAATTGAGTATCTGTATAATAGAACTGTGCAGAGGAAAGAAATGACATTTGTCTAACATAAAACAATAAAGCTGTCGAACCTTCTGAAATAACAGTCTCCGTGTTCGGCAGGACACTCGTAAAACATGCTGGAGTGAACAAACAAAATTTGCCTCAAATCGCGGTAAACACGTCCTTCGTCGGAACCGATTGATTTTATGGCTCCATCAAACCCTAGACGCTACAAAAAATCCCGTGTCATTTTTACGACAGCAAATATATGTGCGACGGGTAGTGTTCTGCACGACCACAGTAGGGTGAGCCCAGTGGATATAACTACCCGAGCGTACCGGGGGAGTTCACTTAGCTTTCCCCAGGAATACACGTTCTTTCGGTATCATAATGGAAACAAGAAGTTTTTGTTAGTGTTTGTAGTTTACCTACATTTCCGTGACAGAACTTGAGAAACTTGCTTTGCGTGTACTCTTAATTTTGCAGTAAAATCTTCTAACTAAAAAGTGAGCCATTACATATAATACATACCCTTGGTAAATGATGCATTGAATGCCTTCGTAATGACTTTATGCAACGCGATATTTCCAGCTTGAAATTGCAGTATCTCATATCGGAGAAACACGTTGTGGCAAGACTCGCATGCCAACCCTCACTGTTCATCTTCGTCATTTTTTTGCCCGCAATCTACCACTGAAGCGTGCAAGCAACCGTGTATAGCACAAAGATAATCTCAATGGTTGTGTTTCGGGGCCTCCATAGATATCAGTTCATGTGTTATCGCTGCCTAACTGAAGCTTGTGTGCGCTATTTAACAATGGTCTCTTCAAAACCTTCCAGGAAAGATGTAACAATGCCCTCTTGGAAACAATTCCTATAATTGTAACTGGATGCGAAATCTTCATGTCTAAGCGTGGGTAAGTATAATCATTCGCAACTCTTTCAGGAGTATGGCAATAAGACAGAAACTCAGGCGTGCTTTATTTAAGCGGTAGTTGTGATATTTTGCACGCAATAAAAATTTTCAAGAGGTTTCGATTTCCGTGTCACAACGCTTAGCATTTTTTTAAAAAAGAAGAGTGAAGACGTGAAGCTTTATTGAATACTGATGGCATTAGTCAAACTAACAACTTGACTTGCTGCTTCATACTGGTGTGACGATAGTGTCATGTGGTAAGAAGGTGTGGGGTGAGAAAAGGGACAGCCCATACCCGAAGGGGATTGGCCCGAGAGAAAGATTATTGAAGAAAAGAGGAAGAGAAAGAAGGATCAGCATACAGATTTTTCTCATCTAAAATTCTCCTGGAATCCGAATTGGTGCCCCTCACGCGACCTGGAGGCGATTGTAACGCGCCTTCGATGTCGTGTGCCCCAGTTGAACAGATACCTCCACAGGTCTCGTCTGGCGCAGACTGCCATGTGCAGTTACTGTAATGAAGAAGAGTCTGTCGACCATTTCCTTTTGTCATGTCGGCGATTTTCAAGCCTCAGACGTCAGCACCTTGAAGTGCCGCTTCATCGCCTGGGGTTGGTATTATCAGTGCCGGCTCTTTTATCATTTGGGGCTTCAGAAACGGGATATTGCCGCCGGGATGTTTGTTCTGCTCTTCTGCGCTTCATTGAAAATTCCAAAAGATTTACAACCTAATTCGTATCTTGTTCTGGCTCCTCACCTGAGCTCTCCAAAAGCATCCATTTCTGATTTTTTTTTATTCTCCTCCTCTCCCTCCTTCTTCTTCATCCTCTTCTTATTTTTCTTTATTTAATTATTTATTTACTTATTTCCTTTTTTTTTGTTTCAATATTAACCAAATTCCAAACTCAATTCCTCCAACACAAGAAAAAGAAAAGCTTCCAAATTTTTATAATTTTCTTTGAATCTCATTCGAATTAACGACTGATGTTTGGCCGATCCCCTGATTGGGTATGCGCCAATATACAAAGGAACAACAACAACAACAACAACAACAGGATGGCGAGAAGAATTTTGAAGGGACCAACGAAGAAGATACACAGGGTGATCGAAGAGGAGGAGAAGGTTAGCTGGACCAGCTAATGGGAGCCTCACACGGTACAATGCGAGCTGAAGTGGAGGACGACGAGGTTGGTGTAGGGAGTGTGTAACGAGGTCTTGGGAGGAATGGTGGCAAGTCCGGGTTGATCATCGGGGCTTCCAGGAGGTTATGCCACAACCGGCACGAGAGCTGGCGGACCGGCACTGAGACCCCTGAACCCTGAAAGCGCTTTTTCGTTAAAGCGCACCGGCGGCATCGCACCACCGGCGACCTGTCGGGCCGTGCCTCTCCACGCACCAGCGGCCTCGCACAGTTGGCAGCGGGCAGCTCCGAACCAGCTATTACCAGCGACTTCGCACTGCTGGCCTCCTGCGGAGCCGTGCTCCTCAAGGAACCCGTGGCATTGCACCACGGTCATCGAGACCACTGACGACCAGGACGGGCCATCGCGACGGGCTTCTACGTACGGCAACACGTAATCCAGCCGACCCACTGTGCCCCGTCATCGGCATCCAACCGGGGATTTGTCGTGCTACTGGCGGGAGGACTTTATTCACTTTGGCCTGGACAGTTAATGTATTATAGTAACTTTTTGAGTAGATTTTTGAAAGTGTGAGGTTGTGCTTGCTGTTTTGTGCAGGGTGATTTGCTTGTTCATTTTCTATGATTCCGTTTGTTTGAGATTTCGTTTTGTAAATATAGTCCGGGCTTCGAATTCCTCAACCCGAGCCTCATTTCTTTGCTGCGTGAGACGCGTGACAGATAGTCACAGATAAAGGAGGAACGAAAACATATTTCTTAATATCAATGAAAAGAGGTTGCCGAAAAAATAGAAAAAAATACAAAAACAGTATTACAGCAATAGAACATTTCAAGAATAGATGACCTTGTGGGATACCGAAGTTGTTGAAAAATCAATAATCTGTGGTCCCCACCAATGCGTCTCCGTCACCATGTCGTTCTCAGAGAAACCGTCCAAATTATGACTTGGGATCCAGATTCCGGAGTGTTTTAGATGTTTTCTACTGTTTAAATATAGCGAACATGTTTTTACGGATGTTAGCCTAACCCAAATCACCGAGTGCCCTAAAGTAGCAGTTTATTTTGCTTTATTCTCATTACCTGAGAAATCTGAGATGGCATGGCTCACAGACACAAACACATCGAAACACACGAACCGACCTTTTATTTCTCGTTAGGCTTGTATAAAAAGCTACATAAGCACGTTGTTAAGTTCTAAATGAGGGCTTTTAAGAATCATTTTCGAAAACGCCTGTCTCGATTGAGCTCCAACATCATAGGCAAATTTAGATTTGTGGTATATTTTCCTCCTAAATATACAGGGGATTGTATTGCCGAAATTTTATTTCTACGAACACCTTTCTTCGCCAATGGTAACAAAGTAAACCTTTTTTATTTTTTCCATGTACACGCTCATGTAAAATAAATTTCATATGTGGCGCATGAGAGCGTGGAGAGAGTTAGGCGTCGGTGCTCGCGTATGCAATAAAACCGGAGGGAACAGGAAAATCAGCGCAACAGCAGTGAAAACGCGATAGAGTGGAAGCACTGAACTCGACGCAACCGCTTCTGCCGCTAAACAATTCTACCAGCTAGTCTTCAAGGAGCACTAGTTTTTCGCACTGTTTTGAACCAAGAAAGAAAAGGCGTGGATGTTTGCTTACGAAGTCGGCCACCTCAAGGCAGTCGAATCGCTTTTGCTGCCGGGTCGCTTTTGCTACCAACTCGCCTCCACCCCAACATCAGGAAGTTGGGGTGGAGGCGAGTTGGCGCTGCGTGCTGCTTCGCATGATCATTGCACCGATCGTCCGCACTTCAATATGATGGTGCCAACAATTGTTGGTGAAGGCAATTTTAAATTGAATTACCAATGTATGTAGCTTATTGGTTCTAGGCAAATTGGGCGGCGCCGTAGGATCTGAAAATCGCAAACCTCCTACGAGGATGCTAAGCCAAAATTGTGTGGTACAAAGAAATAAAACTGCATAATAGCCGATTTCAGCGCGACTCTGTATACAATGAGAAACACAAATGCGCCTTACAAAAACCAGGCAAAAAGCAGAAGCAAAACACCGACCAGCCGTGGTGGCTCAGTGGCTAAGGCGTTGCGCTGCTGAGCACGAGGTCGCGGGTTTGATTCCCGGCCGCGGCGGCCGCTTTTCTGATGGAGGCGAAAAGCGAAAATTCCCGTGTGTACGAGATTGCGGCGTGCGTTAAAGATCCCCAGGTGATGAAAATTAACCCGGAGCCCTCCACTACGCCGCGCCTCATCGCCTTTGTTGCGTCGGTGCATTAAACCCCACAATCAATCATCAAATCATCAGAACCAAAACAACGTTTATTTTTTCTGACTACCGTATTTACCCGATTCTAACGCGCACTTTTTTTCCGGAAAAATAGGCCGAAAAATCGCATGCGCGTTAGAATAGGATACAAAACCGAAACTGCCGAAACAGCAGAAATTTCGTCCCACCCATCGCCATCACCATCTCAAAATGGCGCTAAAACCTTTAGCAACGATTTTTCGGACGCAGCAAGCCTAGGCGCCTAGCCTTTTATATCGGCGTTCACATAAATCGTCAAAACGTTTCTTTTGCGCGCTTGATAACAGAAATGGCAGCAGCAGCTCCCACGCGTTCAAAACGAGTTGTCGGCTGAAGCATTCACCTCTGGAGAAGCTCTCGGGACGGGCGTGCGAGGCGTGGGTCACGATCCCATCGACCATGGTTGAACGTTCGTTCAGAAGTGTGGCATCGCGAACGCGCTTGAAGGCACCGAAGCCGAGATGTTGTGGTCAGCGGAGAGCGACGAGGAGCGAGATGAGTGAGATTACCTCGGGAAATAAATCGCCCGTTTCTCTCAAATTCGTTTGACTCGGTCACAAAGTCCCGTGCGCGTTACAATCGGAGGTGCACGTTTTCTTCAGTTTTTTGTTTTTGCCAGAAAAATCGGGTGCGCGTTAGAATCGGGGGCGCGTTAGAATCGGGTAAATACGGTATTCGCTCTTGAGCTGTTGAATCAACAATGAAGGCAAGCAGTCAGCAAACACATCCATGTTTTCTTTTTTGCAGAGCGGTGACGTGGTTACTGAACATTACGTTGTTAAGAATGAACTGCTACGCGTATAGAACGCTTTCTGTTCCCCAAGTGCCATATGAGAAACGCCTGTAAATAGCGGAACGAGGGCAACTCTCCGCAGACGGGTACGACAGTGCAAATGGGTACCATGTGAGCTCGGACCTGTCAGAAATCACAATATTCTCCCTACAAAATTAGAATACAATATTAAGAAAGAAATCGTCTAGTAACGGGGGAATTGTAACGCTGCCTATCTTCATTACACTTTTTATAGTCGGAGTTGAGAATGAGTGGCCCAATACATAGGGTTATTTTATTATTTAATTAGGGTAATAGATTATTTAAATTTATGTCGTCGGTGTATGCCGACGACAACGCTCTGTGTGTGCTTAGGTACAAGGGTCAAAGCACAGCCATCGGGCGGCAACAGCAGGCGATGATGAATGCAGCCAGGGCCAATCTAGTGGGTGTAGGCCTACAGCATAACGTCGGCCTGCCGACGCCATGCTGCTATATCCGGGCGCCGCCCGCCGTGGATGAACCCGGCATTTGATCATCGATGGCGAGAAGCTCTAGTGGAGCACAAGCATGCGCAACCTGGAACTCACCCAGGACCACCGGCTGAACTTCCGACAGGCAGGACAGGAGCTCCAAGCCAGTGGGCTGCTGACCACTATGAAGGGCAGAAGATGGTGGCCCTGGACAGTGGCTGCTCGAATCAGACGGCCCTCTGACTGCACAGCGCCTCGGAAGTGGGTCTTGTGAGGTCCGTGGTGCCGCTGGTGAGCCTGTGGAAACCAACCTGCTGGTACATTGAAACAGATCAACGCAAGGCATCCCGCACTTGCCTTGGCCTGCCCCAGAACGCGCCCTGTGCGAGTAAACGCTAGCCGGGGTGGGTGCGTGAACCCTCGAGATGACGGCTGACCAGCGTGCGCTTGGCCAGATTGACCGGCTGGGGCCGGTCGAGGGAGGCTGCCTGCTGCTGCAGTGGCTGGGGGGCCACCAGCGTTCGCGCATGGGGCGCAAGCTGGTGCTCCATGAGGTGGTGGTGGCCCCCGTGGACGCGGGCTCATGGTGGCACGGCTACTGTTCTGGCAGCTGACGTGCGGCAGGACATCCTGAGTCTCTGCTGCAAGCGGCGGACGCCCCACTGTGGACGACTGCAGATGGCGGGGGCGTCGTCGGGGGCGACCGGGATGGCCACGCCCGAGTGTACAATGACGTATCGTGGCGGCAGCAGCAGGGGTCGGCGGTCGGGGCCTCCGTGCTGGGAGAGGACACCCGGCAGGTTTATTCTCCGGCCACAGCTGAGCTGGTGAGTGTGGGAGTGAGCCTGGACCTGCTTCTGAAGACTGATTCCTTGCCTGAGCGTTGAGCCCTGCTGTACTACTTTCGGGTGGGCCGGGTGCCTCTCCGAGATGGAGACGCGCACTCCATGTTGGCGTGGTGCATCAGGGAGAAGGTGACATAACTGGGAGGCCGCACACTCGGCCGAGCTTGGTGCTGGTCCCCGCCCATATAGGGCTGGATGGCAGCGAGCACGTGGACGATGTGCCGGCTAGAGCACACGCGCTGCCTCCCCACGAAGCGGCATCTGAGGATGCCACTTCGCGGGGACGTTCTGAAAGAGTACTACACTATTTTGGCGCTATAATAAAACAATCCAATGCTTAGTCGGTTTTGCTATCCATTCGTTTTGCTTAACGCGCTGACGCAACGCAGGCGATGAGACACGCCGTAGTGGAGGGCTCCGCATTAATTTTGACCCCCTGAGGCAGGGGTGTAGCCAGGGGGGGCACACCGTGCTCGTGTCCCCCCTCCCCCGAAATGTTTCGTGCCAGGGTGGGGTGCGGCTTAAGCAGTGGCGTAACTAAGGGGGGGGGGGGCAAGGGGGTACAAGTGCCCCGGGCGCCACCCGAGCCGAGTCCTCCCAACATGTGCCCGAGGGAAAAAAGCGGCACCGGGTTACCCTATGTCACCGCAGCGGGCAGGCACAGCCGCAAAAGTCGCTGTTGAAGAGGGCGCCAGTTTGGGCTAGTTGGCACAAACGTTACTACAATAATGGTAGGCACGACATTGCAGCAAACGAATAGTGCTGAGGAAGACAACGACGACAAGAGGGGGTCACACATGGGGCGCGATGTTGGGGACGCACACGGGGCGCTAGCGCCCCGCGCACCTCCCGGCATAGGGCCCCTTATATGACCCCCTCTGTCCGTCCTTGTCTCCCTCAGCACTATTCGTTTGCTGCAATTGGGCTGTTCAAGCAGTTTATTTCCTTTCTGCTTTCCTTACTGCTTTTTGCGTTCCTTACTGCTTTTCTTGTGACGAAGTGCCGCCACCGATGTGTGAATACTTATGTACGGAGTCGAGGAGCCAACCCCAGATTATATCCAGTCAGTGCCGGATTAGCAAACTTGGAGGCCAGGGGCTACTACGTCCTTGGGACCATAATGATGATGATCATGACGACGACGATAATGATTCCGCTTTATTATGCTTAAATTTTCGAAGCCTATGTTATCCTCTCGGATCAGTGATAGATTATACATAATTTTACGGTTTCTGAAAATATAATTTCTTGGCTTGATGTCTCGTATTATGTAACGGATATACAACTATATATGTGTTAACAAAGCTTAGTACATGGGTAATAAAATAAAAACTTCTAAACTGCAGTTAGACTCCACCTACAAATGTGTGAACGCCGCTTGAGCGCCCCGAGCACAAACTATCCCCTCTCCCATTCTCCGAGTGTATAAAAACCGCTCGCGCGACAAAGACCGGGACTCTTTTCTTGCCCCAAGATCCGTCATATCGCCTATAACGCAGCTGTATCCTTAACTTCCGATGCCATCCTCAATCTACTTGTCGCTTAGGGGGCATATAAATATTCCAAGTCTAACATCAACGGTCTCGACCCTAAAGTCTCAGGGGACACTGTCTAGCTCTGATGCTCATCCAAGGACCTTCTTTATGGCAAAACGTCGGCATTTAGTTGTCTCGACAATGTCCCTCCAGTTCTCCACGTGCACATATGAGAGGGCTCGGAGTCCGCGCAGGCCGCTGTCGCCCACAGACATTTCCTAACAGTTATTCGCAACGGCTTGCGGCCCAAAATCGTGTAGGTTACTCGCGCAGGCGAGAAAACATGCGGCGGTTAGTAAAGGCGCCGCCCGTGAAGAAGGTTGGGGGGAGAGGGGGGGTTCACACGTGCGCGCAACGACACCTTCCTATTGCAGCACTGCTATCACAAATACGGTAAACCGAAAATTTTGCTTCTTGGGCATGATAGCGGTCCGTTTCATGCGTGGATTTGCGTATGGCCGTGTCGAGCCTTCAGCGGCGATGAACTCCTTTTGCGTGGCTGTGATGGTATCATCGGGTGAGTGCGAGAGATGGGACCACACAGCAGTTTAATAGCGATAGAATGCCTCTGCTTACCCCTGCGCGGCTGTTCCCGTCGGTTTCGCAGAACAGTTACAGCAGCCAATAGTTCGTTGTCGGTCGGTCCGGTCGTCGTTCGGCTGTCACTGACAGTGGAAACACGCCGTAGCTTCTCGTCTAGGTTCGGCATCTAAAACGGAGGCGAGTCTAGGTTGACCTTTCGCTTTCGCGTCCTTGACACGCCTGCCGTGTCCCCTGCTTTTCCCGCGCTCCTTCGGCGGTTCCTCTCATCCTGTCGCTGGGCCCAAGCAAGACCAGATGTGCGGGCCGCCCTTTGTTGGGCGCCCTGCGCCGGCTCATTCCAAAGCGAAAAGCGCACACAGGGATAAACGGCTTACCGTTCCCGAGTGGCGGCGGAGGTCCGTTTCCAAGATGGCCTCGAAGGGGTCGCACGCAGGATGCGTTTTGAAGTGGACGCAGATTTCCTCGTCCCGAGAGGAAACAGACGTTGTTGTTGCATTGACTGGCGTCCACGCATGAGCTCTCCACAGCGCCTAGCTAGGCCGGCTGATTTCCCCGCTCGAAGGAGGGACAGGCTGGCCCCGCGGCTTCTGCGTCAACACGGAGTGGTGCCTCGAGAATTGCGGACGTGTAGCTTCTGCAACGCTTGTCGCTCAGACGGCCTGGAGAGGCTACACCACAGAAGCACGGGTTAAAGCGGAACGACCTTGCGAGTGACCTACTCAACCTTTCAACATTTAAAACACCATTCGCTGACCATTGCCGCAGGTTCAAGTACAGTCCAGCATACAAAAATACACAGCGTTTGCGCAGATCAAGCAGCGAATGCCAACGAGAAATCTTCCAAACGTTTCGCATTGGCGAATAAGGCGACGGCTGTGTCGGCACCCCTTCCGTGTGGCAGTGTCCAAAACAAAAGTATCGTTTCTGAATCGCAGATTAACGCGCACGCGTGTAAAATGAATCAGGCTTCTCCTTTTCTCTCTTTTGCTTCGAGGTGTTTTCTCCCCCAGTTCGCTCCCGCGCCGACGTGGTAACGTATGTGTGTGTCTAGTACAAATCTTTGCCATCTCTTCCTAAAGAAAGTTGAGAGAAACGCGAAAGCTCAAAGGGCCTGCAACTTTCCCAGAAAGTGCGTCCAATCTATCGTTTAACCTCCAAAGACCCAAATCGCGAACGAAGAATACAGCCATGCCACGAATTGTCGTGCACTAGGAGAACGCTTTACGAACGACCTGAATGTATACCGTTGCGTGGTTTATGCGATAAAGATATACTATCGTGTTCCTGCTTTATGATCGATGTGTATATACTGTCTTATCTAGAAGCGTTCCTTTTTCGAGATTTTCAAGTAGCCGTTTTATAACAAGGCAAGCCTGGTTTCCCGAAGCCGCTATATGTTTCCAGAGATCTGATCAAAGCTTTTCTGTTGACCACCCGACCTATGGGGGAAATGCGTCAGTTTTTGACAGAACGCCATTTGTCCCGCTATGAAAGCTTTCACTTTAAAACATTCAGTTGAAGTCTCGCGTTCGTCGCGCGCCTTTTCTTCTGTGTTTTGCCCTACAGCACCAATAAAATGCACCTAGAATCACAGTGGTTCCACTTTTCAATGAATAGTTACATTGTGTATACGATGAGGGAAATAAGTCATGTAAGACTAGGGCTCTTTCTGACGACATGATGAATACAAATTTCAACTTCATAACGACAGTGGAACCCAAGCAGCTTTAATTTAGAACAGATTTCAAACGATGCGCTCTGGTCATGTTATGGAGCACCCAGCTATTTTTAAAGAACTACCAGTGACAGCCGTCCCGCATTTCTCTTTCGGCGTGATATCCTATTCGAAAAAGGGCACGGTGACTCGGCGAGACATCCTGCTTCTTCTTCTGAACTTTTTGAAGGACACAAACCTTTGGGACTCTTGGTGATTTGCCACGAATAGTTTTCGAAGGTGCAACTCGGGCGAAGCAATTGCCGGCCCATCTCGCAAGGCTAGGTAAGCCCGTTTGTAGCACGCTGACTCACTCACTCACTCACTCACTCACTCACTCACTCACTCACTCACTCACTCACTCACTCACTCACTCACTCACTCACTCACTCACTCACTCACTCGCTCACTCGCTCACTCACTCACTCACTCACTCACTCACTCACTCACTCACTCACTCACTCACTCACTAATTCCCTCACTCACTCACTCACTCACTCACTCGCTCACTCACTCACTAACTCAGTGTTCAGTCGGTTTAGTTTGTTACATGAACAGTTAGGTATAAACATATCAGCAACGGAAGCTATATCTTCTGCATTATTATTTTGCAAAGATCACTCGGGATTGTGTCTTGGAAAGTGCAACACTTCAGGTAGTGCAAACAATCTGAATCACTTCAGCGAGAAATATCGAGGTGATATCACTCACCCTTAAGCGATTCAGCTAATCCACTAGCTTTATGGTACGGGCCGCCATCGCAATTAACTTCTTTGTCAAGCGTTATACAGTGAAATTTCTGGCAGGAATTGTGTACGGAGATATCTCAGCCCGTAGGGCAATGCTTTAGTTGCCAACAACTACATTCAACGTCCCTCGGAGTTAAACAATTTACATTGTTCTTCAGGCAATATTTCATTTATCGCATGCCTGACCTTTCCTTATACTGAAATGAGAGCGCGCCGAAACGTTCGCGTGCTTAGATGTCTGTTTACCCAAAAGATTACCGAAACATCCTGTACCGAAAAAGACCGGAGCCGAGAACGGGGTCTTTTTTGTGTGAATTCTTAGGCCCCCCGCTACTTTTGGTCTAAGACGTCTTCTCAGAAACTTCGGAAAACTAAGAAAGGGCAGTAGGAATAATTAAATTGAATTAAAATGGACCCGAAGGTTGTCAACCATAGCTTGAGCACAACCTCTCCTCCTCACCACCTGTCACGAGTTAGTTCCGGTGTGAAAGTGAGGTTCAAACTTCTTCCTTCAACTTTTGATGGGGGCAGCAAGCAAACTCAAGGATTTTTTTACATTTCCATCATTAATCAAACTCAATGATTGTTGACAAAATAAAGTTGTTCGTCCTCCTCCTTCTTATATGATCGAGCGGGACACCTGACAGTTGGGGGCCCGGCGCTGCAGCCCCCGTAGCCACCCCCTTAATCCGGCCCTGTATCCAGTGTGTGTGCGTGCTGCATGTATGCAAGTGCTTCTGTTTTCGTTTGTATTCCAGAAGCGAGTGGTGGGGTGGGCGGCGCTCTTAAAATTTTCACCCTTACAATTAGATTGATCTTTTGCAGGTATTTTTGAAACGTCAGGTGAGCCACGTGCACCAGATTTTAGGGATCCTCTTTTATATTCACACCAAGCCACCATGGTCGTGTTCCATCAAAAACGACACACGCCGCGAATGATCAATGGAAGGCGCTGCGCTCCTGAGCTTGCGCGGTTGCGTTCTATTTCCTGCCGCAGCGGTTCTATTTCATGCCTCAGCCCCGAGCTAGCTCATTAGGATGGCTAGGTTGCGCTGCCTCACCCTTCGAAAGACGCTCCTCGCCGTTTTCTTTCCGCCGACTCACGGCCGGGCTACAGCAGCGGCACTCATTCGCTTTCCCAAAACAGTCAGATGGCCTTCTTTCAAGATAGACTACGACGATAATAATAATAATAATATAGCAATATGAATGATCACTATAAATGAGGGGCGCGAAAATATATTTGCCCTGGGCGCCAACCTATCTAGTTACGCCACTGGGTTTAAGTAGCCTGAAGAACCACCTAAAGTCGCCTGCAGGCGCGGAACCCGCAGCTTTAAGGACATTCTTGCTGTCATGATTAAGGGGGCAAAGATGACGTGTCATAGTAGAACCAGAGGCTGACTAAGAGGAAGACGAAGAGAATGCAAATTTCCCGCGAAGAGGGAGGGCTAATGACGAAGTGACGCGATGGAGGCACGTGGAGAATTAACCAATGTGGTGGTGACCCGTGCGGCGGACACGGGCACAGCGAATGCGAGAGTGCCGCGACGGCCGGGCAGAGGCTATTTAATCCCGGGGCACAGGCCGAGAGAGAGAGAGATGAGAAGAACGCCACAGCAGGAAGGTCAGGTGGCACGAGTCCGAGAAACAAGCCGGGGGTACGCGGCCACGCCATCGACCAGAGCCACGTCAGCCTGGGCCGGAGTGGACCGACGTGGCATCGGCTCCCACTTCCGCGTCGTACCACCGACCTGCGCTTTGTGGCCCCAGCGGCGACGGTCGGGCGCCTGCGTACAGCGAGCACGCACCGTCAACTAACGCCTTGGCGGTTCCCACGCGGCGACGTTCACGGAGCTCCCGGTGCTACCTGCTACCACGGCGACGGCCCCGAGGCCAGGGGCTGCTTCCTGCTACGAGGGCTACCACGAGGAGTAGCTGAACAGCGTTCCACGGGTGACTACTACCCTAGTTACACGGGCACACTTAACCATGGTTAACCTAACCGCAGTTACACCTAACGATAGTTGGCCGGAGTTACACGGCAGACCTAACTGCAGTTAGCCCGCTAACCATGGTCCGCGCCAACGTCGGTCGGCTACCTAAGTTTGGGCTTTCAAACTGCAAACATGGCGTCGGACGCGATTACAGGGATGGATGAGTGCATCGCGGCGACCGATGCGAAGCGCGTATTGTGGACGACGGAGACAACGAAGGCGCTGATAAACATTTGGCAGAACAACCTCGAATCCCTCCGCGCCACATCCCGCAACGCAAAAATTTACAGTGCAAGCGGTAAAAAGTAGCAGAAGCGATCCGGAATGGCAAAAATACACTCCAACAACACGACGACGACCCACGACACAACAACGTTCTTACAGCGCTGGCTTTGGCTGACCTCGGCTTGTTGAGTGGCTTCGTAGACAGTGTTGACGGGTTGTTTTTACGTTCGCGCTGTCTAAAAAAAAACGTGAACGTGTGCGCTAAAATAGATAGTTTTGGAACTGCTGTTTGGAATAGTTTGTTGTAAACTTGCAACATCTCTTTTTTGTCATTACAGTAGCTTGAACATAATTTGTCATTTCGCGATTGCATAGACCACGTGACCACTTGACATACACGCTCGGATTGCGTGTAACAGCAGCTGACCATGGTTAGCGCTAACTGCGGTTAAGCTGGGTAACTATAGTTAGGGGTAACCATGGTTAGGTGTGCCCGTGTAACTAGAGTAGTATACCACGCACAACTACGTTGGCATCACCACCACCGGCACGGCGGCAGCGGACAACTACAACCACCAGCGTGTCACGGCCACGCTACGGTTACGACACGTCAGCGCCGGACACAGCGGTAGGCCCGTCAGCTAGGGACTTGGGTATTATATGATCCTTATGGTTAAGATGGCTAACATTGACGTTGTATAGAGAGGAACTAGGACGGTTTGGTTTATTAGTGACTTCATTATAGGGACTTTCGGTTTGGTTCGGTGGCTTTTCTGGGTTTTTGTTAGGGATTAGTATTTAGGAATTTCTTTAGTTGAGTTCTTTGTTTGCTTTGTTGTTTATTTTGCTGAGGGGTTGTAGTTGTACATAATAAATGTGTGCTGTGGTAAACGTGCCAACGATTATCCCCTGTCCATTATTCTGAGCTGATCGAGACTAGCCGCAAAACGTGACACTTGCTCATATAAAGCTGAAAACAAGGGCTACGTGAACGTCTGATCCCTGTGCCCGCTCCAGATGCTGTGCATGTCGACATATACAGCCCGGCTGCATTTCGCACAGGATGCACCAAGCAGCGCCGTGAACCTACCGCGACACCATCGAGGCAGTCCCGCTGTTTCGCTGGTGGAACAGCACGGCCGGGAATTTCCGGAACAGCAGGGAAAAGCCTCATATGGGCATACATGTGGTCTGGACTTTAGCGCGTCATTCCTTGTCTTTACACTGGTACAAAGTATAATCACATGACAGAGCATGTCACTGTATTTTGTTCAGTCAGCTATCAATCCTTGATGTGTTTATTTTTACCGACATCGCATTTCATCGACTATTGCAGTTGCATAATTTCTGCTGCATGAAAAGCATGCCCCTCCCATCTTGTATTTTTTCCACATCAACAAAACTGATTGATTGATTGTAGGGTTTAATGCGCCGACGCAACGCAGGCGATGAGACGCGCCGTAGTGGAGGGCTGCGGATTAATTTTGACCACCTGGGCATCTTTAACGTGCGCCGAGATCTCGTACACACGGGCGTTTTTGCGTTTCGCCTCCATCAGAAAAGCGGCTGCCGCGGCCGGGAATCGAACACGTCAACAAAGCTGTACAATTCTCTTTAATGCGGATCTTTTTCTTTTTGGCCCTATTCCATTGTTTCCAGCATTCTGTATTTGCTTAACGGGAAAGGTGATTGCTTAAGGACGAAGGCACACGTTTGCTAGCTTCACCGCCATAATATACAAATTTGCCGCACGGGCTCGACTGCACTTCATATCTGATAAGAAAGCTTATTAGTCCCTTTCCTAAAGGAAAATCTAAAACACGCGAATCTTGCTAGTAAACACCAAGTGTTCTCCTCCACTTCCGCCTGACGAACTTTGGGGACCGCGCGCCACTTACGAGCACACGCATGATCACGCTCACGAGCGCGTGCCCGCATAACCGCCTGCTCTACGGACGAACGAATCATCCGTGGCCTACCCATAAACCGGCGAACGGGAATTTAGGCCATCATAATTATCATCATCACCTAAGCTCCTTAAGGTGGGCTTTACTGTTAGCGTCCAGCCTACACAAATGGCATGTTAAAGTCAGTTATTTCAAACTTCGTTAGAAAAACAACGCGCAAGAAGTCTTGCCTACATATTTCCCCGTCCCATCTTTTGGTCGACCGGGGGCCCCCTCCGAAAAAAATTCCTGGCTACGCGCCTGACCTGGGGATCTTTAACGTGTGTCGAAATCATTTCGCCTCCATCAGAAAAGCTGCCGCCGTGACCGGGAATCGAACCCGCGTACTCCTGCTCAGCAGCACAACGCCATTGCCACTGGGCCACCGCGGCGTTGATTGCGAGAAGGGCTGTCTAAGGCTGTCTTTAGTTTTCATAAAAAGTAGCTACAGAGGGCGTACGCTCCTCACAAAACTGTTTATCCATCGACTGGCTTCGATGCGTGTTCGTTTATACCACTGTCGTCCAACGCGTATAGACTGAAAAATAAAACAGTAAGAAAAAAACATTAACACGAAAAGATGCGGGGGAAAGGTGCTTGCCAGAATAAATGCAGATGGGAGAGAACAGCAGAAATACACGTCAGACAAAAAACGGTATCCATTTCGGTGCACGGATTTTTTAGCGCACTGACATTTCTGCAGGACGTCTCGGTGCGAGTGCGCTGAGCGTCCCAGACATTCTGGTAACATTCTAGCTTTAATATGTGAATTTCGCCAGGCGATAGATTTTTAACGTTCGAGCATTGTGAGTGGGCAGCACTGCGCGGAAACAAACGGTAATCGAAAGCGTAGCACCAGAGCCTGAAAGTACATTATAATAGTAGCTGTTATAAATTAACGCTGGTTTTGTATCTCCGTTCAACCTGCTTCCTTTTATTATCAAGTGAATAGCCCTAATCCTTTTATCTAAGTGTTACTGAAGCGCTTTGATTTTCCTTCTTAACCAGCCGCGGTGGCTCAGTGTCTAAGGCGTTGCACAGCTGAGCACGAGGTAGCGGGTTCGACTGCCGGCAGCGGCGGCCGCATTTCTGATGGAGGCGAAAAGCAAAAACGCCCGTGTGTACGAGATTTCGGCGAACGTTAAAGATCCCCAGGTGGTCAAAATTAATCCGTAGCCCTCTACTACGGCGCGCTTCATCGTCTGCGTTGCGTCGGCGCGTTAAACCCTGCAATCAATCAATCAATCAATCAATCAATCAATCAATCAATCAATCAATCAATCAATCAATCAATCAATCAACGAAAATAAGTCAATGATTTTCCTTCTTTCCACCTAGGAAGACAGTCCACTCCGAACTCTTCTCTACTGTACTCCCAGATCGCCGGAGAAAAAAGCAAAAGAATCGAGCTAGCCTAGGTGCGTGTGCATTCACCTTTTACGATTTTCTCCACACCCTAGTATTCGTTGGGTTCGGTGTCGGTTCTTCTTAAAAATAACCAGTGGTCGCCCTTACGGTGCGGCCGCTAAGGGAACTCGGGGAGGCGGTCTGGGCACCGGGTACCACGCCTTCTCAAAAGGGGAGGGGAACCATTGAGCCTCTTTAATCTCTAAAGTGGACGTCGAAAACTGCAAGACGACTGTCGCAGGCCTCGCCACACCAGCCCACTCAAATTATCTTCCTATTGTAATGGGAGAAGGCAAGGAGAACTCCGCATCCAAGTGGGGGGTGTCGATGACAAGCGAGGCTTAAAGTGTTCCTCGGCGAGATCTGTGCCGAGCTCTGTCCAGAGGAAAAACTTCCTGGTGTAAATATTAGCCGTTCAATAAGCACTTCCTCTCTGAAGTGTTAATTGCCGAGTGGGCCACTGGAGGCGAAAAGAGAGCGATTCCTTAAGAACGGGCGCCGTCGGTATGACTGCGACGCACGGAAGGGTGTGCGAGCAAGCTAGTTTCACGAGGAGGGCCACAGTGGGGCCAACGAGACTCGTCATTGTGTCCTCAGCGGCCTTTTGAGTGGCTCTTTTGTAGCGTACAAAAGAGGTTGTGCGAGTTCATGGTGAATGTATAGCTCTTTCTTGCGTCAGCGTAATGCGTCGAATAGCGGGAACTCCATTCAGCCGGCCCGATTTTCAGAGGAAACAGATAATATTATTTCTGACAAAGAAAAACGTGGGGATATTGAAACTTAGGGGAGGGTGGTAGCGGCTGGAAATAAGAATTAGAATGAAACGAAAGGAAGTGTAAAAACATGAAGTTAGGTGAGGAACAACTAACTGTACAGGTTAAAAGTACGCAGCAGTGCGAACAGCTGAGGTGTCCAGAGAGGTTTAGATATAGTTGGCCGTGTAGGGATAATCCCAATGTGGAAGTCTGAAGGATGCCCTCGGGAGGTGCGCTTCAGGAGGTGGATGTCCTGACTGTAAGCTATGTTGGAGGTGTTAGGGATGATCCCAATGTGGAAGTCTGTAGGATGACCCCAGAAGCTGGTACGCTTTAGGAGGTGGGATGTGAGCACTTTTTTGGGACATCCCTGGTACGTGGTGTGCTGTCTGGGATGTGTCGTTTTCTAAAAACTAATAAAGATAAGAAAGCCCTGCCGACTCTCGCCCCTTATGAAATGTTTTCCGGGGCGCTCCATGGCCCATCAAATTTTCTCCTCTGGGCTCTAACATAACTTGCGTACGAGTTCAACATGACTCTCAGCTGTTTTCATTTGAGTGTGCGGCTGTAATCCGCTGTGTTCGCTGCTGATCGTGCACACGTCTGTTCCCGCAAAACATTGTTTTTTCTTCTTATTCCTATTTCGTCTTTCAGAACATTTCAGAACACCCCCAACAATAACGCCGCAAGACAAATGTACGTATGTTAATAAATAAATAAATAAATAAATAAATAAATAAATAAATAAATAAATAAATAAATAAATAAATAAATAAATAAATAAATAAATAAATAAATAAATAAATAAATAAATAAATAAATAAATAAAAATAAATAAATAAAAAAATAAATAAATAAAAATTGATAAAGGAATAAATAAATAAATGAATGAATGAATAAATAAATAAATAAATAAATAAATAAATAAGGAAGCGACGTCTGCATCGAAGCAAGATGGGCGCGGCGATCACACAGGGAGCTCAAAACTAGCAATAGACAAGACAGTATGGAAGTTGTTGGAAAGCCTATTGTAGAAGAGAGGCAGCCAGCGAGACGAAAGGCGATTTTATGCCTGCGAACCGATGGCAATCTCCAACTTCGTTTTGGTTTCTGCCAAAATATTTGTTTTCTTGTTTTCCGGTTCGTCGTTCCGACACCCTGCCGCCGTTTCTCAAGAGCCGCTGAGCAAGACCCCGGCCGTTGAATAAGAGCGCAATCAAATTAACTCTCAGTGGGCACGTCAGTGCGCCTTTTATCCAGTGGCCGTGGCCGACTGAAGCGATAGAAGCTATGCTATTTCTGTCGCTTTAGCCTCCCGGCGATCTCTTTTCTCTTTTGGTCTCGACCAATTTTTATCGTCGCGACAGAAATCACGCTGCTTTTGTCGCAAATGTGAACGGGCCTTCAGGCACACTAGCCACCCTGTTTACGCATATTTTTAAATAAATAAATAAATTCCCGGTCATGGTAACTTGATAAAAAATAAAATGAAATGCACACGTTGGTCCCCTGTATACATATTGCCCAAATTTTTGATAAGCAGTCATAAAAAGGTTGGTCTATGTGGAGCACCTCGATTGGGGATTATCAGGGCTGACAAAAAAAGAAATCTGATCCCTGAAGACTTCGGTACTTGAAAGTTTTATTTCATTAAGATGCTCAACAAATTTGTTGCAAATCTATTGCAACGAGGATTTGCACATTCCTATTTGCAGCTGCCACAGAACCAGTCTCCTTCCGGAACAGATTTCTTGCCGATACCTACAGAAGGCACATTACCCTTACAGAATCATAGCAGCGGTTCTCAAGCGGGTGAATGCAGAGGGGTTCATTAACACCGCTCAGGGGCCAGTGACACTTTCATCCCAAGTTAACAGGACCTTGCATGTTGTCTTTTTCTCTTTTTTTTGTGAATACAGCACTGGGACACATGCAAGAAATTTGTTTTGCTACAAACCACACACATCCCTTAGGGGTTTCTGGTTGCATCATCAACTTTGGTTTTTTGCACAGTGCTAAGGCTTTGTGGAAAGATCAAAGTGTGTGGAAGGCCTGCGTAAAGTGGGCATACGTGCAACATTAAGGGACAAAACAAACTTTTTTGACTGCATGTTAGTCGAAAACATACTCATCCCGCCTACTACCTTCACCAGTCCGCAAGATCCCGGGTACAGGTGCCGTCAGAAGTAATTTCAGCACGGGAGCTTTGGCCGAACCGCATACGAGCGCCGTGTAGCAGCACCGGCCGCAACCGAAAGGACGAGAACACGCATGCGCGCCTTGCGACGGTGATAGCCCACCTGCACATCTACAACACTTCTTTTAACCTGTATTCAAGAATTATTCACAGCATACTGGTCTCGGCAATGGCGGTGATAGCATACACACCTAAAAATATTTGAAGTGAAAAAAAGCTGTCAGTGCAGATCCCTATGAGAGCGCAGCTTCTCCGGCAGCTCGCGTGCGCTGGAAGTGTGCCAAAAACATTGTCATGTGTCTGCTATCAGTGCCATCGCTGAGACTAGTATGCAGCGAAGACTGCTCAAAGCCAGGTTAAAAGAAGTAGTTTGAGACGGACAGGTGGGTATCGCCGTCGACAGGCGCGCATGCGTGTTCCCGTCCATTCGTTTGCCGCCGGTGCAGCCACACGGCGCTCTTATGCGGTTTGGCCACAGCTCCCGTGCTCCAATTACTTCTGACGGCACCTGTACATTGATGCCTAAAGGAACTGCGTTCTTTACTGACATTGGTAGCTACATGGCTAATAAGTATATAACGGCACATAATCATTTCCAGAAGAAAGTTATTCGCAACCTTCCCTGGTTTCATTTCCCAAGTCCCCTGCGGCCATTATTGGGCGGGGCATTGGGCGGGGCATCCCTGACATAAATGCTCCGCTTTCTGAGGTTCCCAGGTAGCGTGACTCGGGTATCAAAACTGACATGCTGATTTGCTTGCAGACCCCCCTCCGCACTTAGCCTCCCTGTGTAGGCAGTGAATTTTCATACTTGTATTAGGTAAAACGGAGGTTCTTTTTTAGGATTTTTAGCAGCGTATTCATGGAGGCATGAATGCATTTTCTTTTATTTTTAACGAAAATGGGGAGTGCCACATTTTGGAAGTCGCTTTTCGGCGGCTCACACTGAGTGCGCAGCTTCCCCAAAGGGACGGCTCCAGCCCCAGAACACATGCATTTGCCATTTGCATGGCGCTACCCTGTCGTTTCAAAGTGACGCCCGTTTTGTGGAGAATTCGGCCCCTGGACGTCGGACGCCGCTTTCCTCGAGTTTCGGGTGCGTTGGGGCGTCGTATCTCGGCTTGTGCGTGTTGGCGGTCGGGCATTATGCGTCGTCGTTATCGTCGTCTTCTCAGCGGCAGGCTTGGTCATGTCGGATGCGCGTCGCTCCGTGTCGTTATTGTGTTCGGGAGTCACATCGGAGTTATATCGCATGGTTGGGCTGAGGGAACGTCGTGAATCACGATGTAAGGTGCGTCCTTGCTTAGTTGGAGGGTTTTCGTTTTTTCGCCGTTGTGCAATGTCACCTAAAGCAGTTGCTGCTTTTTGTTTCCCCTGCCTGGGCTTAGGGACCGTCCACGTGTGCAGTCAACATTGCTATGGCGGTTCGGCGACTGGTATGGGTATGGTGATGGGGAATGGTTGAAACGGGGTGGGCCATGGCTGGTTTGAGATAGATACTCGTCAATCTCACGTGGTCGTTGGCCAGGGAGAGGGCGAGGTGCTTCGACGGAGAAACCACGCAGTCCGAGTCCCTTGTACGGGCAGCGACGATAGATGTGGTCGCCATCACCGCGGTGGTAGCACAGCAGAGGATTACCGGGAGTTCGCCATACGTCCGTAATTCTCGGCGTCTGGTTTTCGAGAACGGGGGGTCGGGTGGGCGAGAGTGGGCGGCGGTACGGCGGGGGCTCTTGACGATGTGTTGGAGCATGGCGGGGTCGACGAACAGCTGCGGAGTAGGTTATACCTTCTGGCTGGTGGCGTGCTTCTGATGGCGTAAAAGTCTCCAAAGCGTGTTGAACTTCTTCCAGGCTCACGTCAGTCAAAGAAGCGACTTTGGGTTGCGGCGTGGTCGGGAGAAATTTCTGTAGCTCGTCGCGAACCACGGCGCGTATTGTTTCCCGTTAGTATTGCATCGCGAATCTAGGGGCATTGACGTAGTTTGCCAAACACGCGTTGGATGGTTGATCGTACTGTCTCGAGCGCATGCGGAGGGTCCTCTCGATCATAGAAGCTTCCGTCACGAATTAAGCCACTGTTGTTGCGAATAAGTCCAGCGAACAGCCCTTGTTTAACGCCCCGCATCAGAAAGCGCAGCTTCTTTTCCTCAGCAATTTCGGGACCAGCTCGTCGGAACAGCATCTTCATTTCTTCAACAAACACTACGACACCTTCGTTTGGGTGTTTGATTCGCGTTCGCAACAACAGCTCAGCGCGTTCTTTACTCACAACAGTTGTAAAGGTTTTGAAAAAGTCCGTTTTGAGCATGCTTAATGATATCATCGAGGTGTCCTGATTTTCGAACCAGACTCGAGCAGAGTCTTCGAGGTAGAAACACACTCGCCTCTGGATTTCTTCGTCATCCCAACGGTTGAAAATTCGAACGCGCTCCAGCTTCTCCAGTCACTCTTCCGGGTCTACAGCAGGGGATACTCAGAGTGATGGGGGCTCCCGAGATTGCAGCAGAACGACTGGAGGATTGGCTTGATTAACCATGGTTCTGGTCGCGACGTCTTCCTGCTACACGTTCTCCGGCAATAGACCGAGTTAGGGTGGGAGGCCTTGTTGTCGGCCGCTGGTACGAGTGGGGACTGCTTAGCAACTTGAACAGGGTTTAAGGTGCATGTACCCAGCACATATAGCAGATGTCAAGAAGCCAAATATGACGCAGTTGTCTTGAAGAAAAAACAAGTTTATTTGAAGGAACTTGTGCTCCCCTAACAACTCAAAATAATACACAGGCGGCGAAACAGCAGTCAACAAAGTGACGCGCGCAGGCGAGTGTTGGCGAATCGGGTATTTATCTTTCGACGCGGGTGTTTCTCGAACCATCAATTACATCGAGAACATTGCACATCCAAAAAGGTTATTCTAGGCTGGTGTCGTTACTTCAAAACACCCTCGCTATAAAAAGACATTAAAGTGCGTCATACAAAATAATCAGAGCACGCGCTCTACTTGGTACACAGATAACACTGGCCGGCGCAGGCGGAAAAAAAGCAAAAACACAAATAAACGAATCCAATGCCTGGTTACAAAAGCGATACGAAAGAATTTTGAAAACATTTACAAGTCCTTGATGAGCGCCAAGTGAGTAACGCGGGTAATCTAAGATCTAAGAATATAGATCGCGAAACCTAAGATTAGTGATTGCGAATCTGGAAGTAGAAATATGAGTAATAAATTCCACGCTATTCTGCCAGCCAGGAACAAAGACTTAATAGGAGAAGTCCAGAAGATACTGCATAACAAGTATCTTCCGACAGTGGTGTAGACAATATGCGCCGCCTGCCTACCAAACCTGAGAAGACAGAGTGTGTAATGATTGCTCCCGGCACGAGCGCCTATTGATCAGTGGATTTCAAACACGAATCAACTATGTGAACAGATTTTACATTTGTTAAATGAAAACGTGACTAACAACATCTGTAAACTTCAGCTTGTTAAGGCATGGAATAGACAAAAAGGATATCACTGTGCATTGTGTGTGGCAGGGAAGATTTTTCTGCGGAAGGCAAACAGTGCTCGCGAAGTTGGGGTCATGGAGTCGCTGAGCAAAATATGCAGCAGCGATTTAACGGTGGTCAGTTACAAATAAAGCGGGAGGGACATGGAGAGAAACAGCGGAAAGATATAAAATCAGCATGGCGTAACTTAAAGCAAGGACGCAGGAGTTTAAAATAACCCTTCAGATCAATTTCGCACTTTTAACGTGGAGGAACGAGTACAGGGGGGACATGTAAAATGATGACCTAACAAAAGTAATCGTATGGTCGGCAGCAACTGTGGGAGAAGCACCATGTCGGAAGCAAATTGCCAAAGTAACAATTAATGAAGTAACTTATTGCTTAACGTAAGGATCATAAAACTGTCAAATTACCTGATCTGCCAAAAATTGTATAACACGAGTAAAACAAACGACATGCGTGCACGAAACATGGCCGTGAACGATAAATACTGGAAAGACGAGAAATCGTAACTGAAGCGAAGACGAGAGGGAGTCATTAAGCAAAATTCAAAATTCGAGCAGGATAACAACACTGAAGGAACAAATCTACACCACCAATACGCTAGCGGCGTGAGATTAGGGAAAAATAATGCGTCTACAAGCTTAGCTTACTCCTCATCTAAGAAGTAAAGACTACATAGAGCATTTGATGGAAGAAATGAAAAAAGGAAAATGTGCAGGTGACGACAGAATAGCCCCAGACCCCCTAAAAGTGGAGATGTTCTAAGAAAGGTTGCTAAAATATACTCGCGATTCCAAAGAATATTGCAGCTGTCCATAGCCAGGGAGACCGCACAGCGAAACCTTATTTACATGTAGGCAGACGTCAAAGATCTTTAGACTTACACACCATCAGCCATTGTTAGTTGTATACCAGCAGTTTACCATGGTAATAGTTAACCGCATAAGCGAAAACGTATATTTCCCACAACCGAAGGAACGAGCAGGGTTAAGAGCAGGATACTTTGTTTACTCGCATCAATGTCATCACTCAACACTAAAAATACGCAGGATATAATTGCCCTTATGTCTGGTATTTAGATTATATGGATAAGGTATGGATGAAATCGACACATGTGCAGTCTTGGAAGGATTAAAACGTTTGGTTATTGAGGATGCCTACATAAAACTCGCAGAAGAAGTATATAAGGACTGTACGACCAGGATAATCTTTCTCAAGCAAAGCGAAAAGTTTCCTTTCCGAAACACTGTATGACAGGCAGGTACCATCATGCCAAAATAGTTCACAGCATGGCTGGAGGGTGTATTTAGGAAGCTTGTTTGCGAAAACGCGGAATCGCGGATAAAGCACTACTATTTGGGTCATTTGAGATTGCAGACGACATATTCTTCCTCAGCAAGTGCGCAGAACACCTACAGAAAAGGTCAAGCAAGTACAAAAACAAACCGTCGCCCTAGGAATAAAAGTAAATATGAATGCATATAATGTAATGATACATAAACATGCTGAAATCGCACTCTTCTGCTAACGTAATAAAACAAGTAAAATACAATTACTTTGGTCAGGATGTGAATGTTGACGACGAAAAATCGAGCCAAGAATAGGAATCGGCCGGTGTGCACTCACACAGAACACAAATAAGCCGGAATGGGAGTAAATGGCTTGTTGCATAACTCAGTACCAATTCGGAGTTTTCAAAACTCCTTCCAATGGGAGTTTTGCCTTACTCCCATTATTTGGCAGTTTTTTCAGTACCATATGGGAGTTTCATTTTACTACCACTACAATGGGAGTTTCCAGGGGCACCATTGGGAGTGTATTGTTTCCTCCAACTGAGGGTTTTCAGGGGCCGCGTTACTGTATTTGGGAGTTCTTAATGAGGGTACAGACCGAATTTTTATTTTTCGTTGGGGATCACGTAATTTCTACTCTTTTTCCGCTTCAAACGTCGAATGGCGAAACGTGAAAAGTTTGTTTTCTGCACAGTAAATTTATTGCATAAAAATACATGAATACGATATACGTGTGAACACGTTAATAAGACAATAAAAACACTGAATCAACAAAACACCCACATTGATAACACAATGTATCTTGGTAAGAACTTTATCTACTACAACACTCCTCAACGAAAAAAACAAATGTACTCAAACTCAAAATGTACTCAGAACTCAAAATGGACTCAAACTCAAAATTTACTCACGACTCAAAATGGACTCAAACTCAAAATGGACTCAGAACTCAAAATGGACTCAAACTCACATTGTACTCAGAACTCAAAATAGACTCAAACTCAAAATGGACTCAAACTCAAAATGTACTCACAACTCAAAATGGACTCAAACTCAAAGTGTACTCAGAACTCAAAATGGACTCAAACTCAAAATGGACTCAAACTCAAAATGTACTCAGAACTCAAAATGGACTCAAACTCAAAATGTACTCAGAACTCAAAATGAACTCAAACTCAAAATATACTCAGAACTGAAAATGGGCTCAGAATTCACTAGGTCTCAGGGCTACTCAAACTCAATCGGACTCAAACTCAGTCGGGATCACTCGGCTCAAACTCACTCAAGCTCAAACTCACCATGCCACACTAGCCTCGCTCTCAATAAAACTCAAACTCACGCGTGAGTTTGAGTCCAAATGAGTCTGAGTGAGTGGACTCATGAGTGAGTTCGCCGACCTCTGCCCATGATACTGTGCGCGGAACGCGAGGTACATGGTGCTCTTCCCACTGCGCCACAAAAGTGACACAGAATCAAAGCCTACGAACGCGCCTTATATCCTTGACTCATTCAAACTACGTCAGGAAGCTGCTGATACACGGCAGCAGTTGCATCGATCTCGTCTTCACCAGTTGCTGCAACACACGACCACTGCTTGAAGACCCCTTAACAGTACACTTTAGCGACCACAAAGCCGTCGTTCTCAGCGTCCAATACAACGACAGCAGCAACAAATAAACAAATAACGACTTACAACAACCTACTCCTTGCCTTCACTTCTTTCGTCACAAAAAAAAGAAAAATTGGGCCCATCTCTCCACGAGGGGGGACTCGAGTCGCAAAATCACGACAGTATGAAATCACGAAATATATGAAAGAAATAATAATAATTAATAGTTATAAGCAATAATAGTTAACACATTCACCACCACCCCCCAACACTAACGTTAACGCAATACACCCACCCCCTACGCGACGCATTTACTCGAGTCCCCCCTCGTGGGGAGATGGGCCCAATTTTTTTCTTGCTTTTTTTTCTGGTTGCGTCCTAGCCCTGTATTTCCTGTATGTGCACGTGGTTGTACCTTTCTTTAAGCCTGTGTGTTTTTCATATTCTTCCATCAATCATATACAGTTCGTTTTTCTGATGTATAGCTCTTTTGTTTAATGTGTCATTGTACGCGGTCCACACGTTGTCCAAGCTCCCCCTTATGTAACGTCCTCGGGCCTTTAAGGGTCAATAAACGAAATGAAAAGAAAATAGCAGGTACATAATACGGCCTTGCAGCCATTCCGTAATGGGTACGGACACTCGGCGCCATATAGAGAGGTATGTGCCGCAGGGGTATACGTTTAACATTAAGAGTTCGGTAATCCGTACACCAGAAATATTTTATGACGACGATTTGCTTAAACAATTCGCCACGCCACACAGTGCTGGGTGCAGTGGGCAGCACCGCTCGCTGGTCTGTAGGCCATCTGCATGCGTACGACGATATACTACATCTGGGGCAGAAAATGTGAGGAACAGTAGATTGGGAAGCCCTTATCAGCGAACTCGCGTAGCCAGCATGGCGGGGACTGCAGTGTTCGGGCTAACCACTAAGCGAAGTACGAATATAAGAGAGCTCAAGCAATTTCGCCCTCGTAACTATCTCGCCGAAGACCATGCAGGGACAGAGAGAAAAATCATAATGCGGGAGGCCGGTTCTCAAATTCAAATTGGGAATGCAATTTCACAACCATAAATTTAATGACAATCGATGACAAGATATCAGCATGAGCAACGCATATTTTACCATTCGCGTTTTGAAAATACGAACTATATATTTCAGAAACTGCACGCCACAGTAACGACTCATGTTCCCCGATTCGGCAAGGCGAATGAAGAATCAGACGTAACGTATGGTTCTCGTCAATCTCCAAGAACGCATACAATAACTTCAGCAGAAGCCAGGGAACAAAACGAATGGGTGCAATCGGCGAGTGCCCGACAAATACTATGTCAGGTGCTTGTGAAGGCAAGCTGCACATTGCCAAAGGCACTATAATAAACAATTGAAATGCGAACACAGAGGTCTGAACCTGAACTTGAAGAATTGAAAAAAAAAGCGTAGTGGAGGTGAAATAATGTCGCTCTATTTGTATATCCTGAAAGTCAGATTTTCCAACTTTGTTACTGCAGCAAAGCCATGCTTCAGTTTCACCTGCATGGAAAGAAATCGCTCTATTTTTGGGTTCTAGTTCATCTTTTCGTGTTCGCATTACATTTGTCTATGACTGTACTCGGCGTATATATGCACCGTACCGCGGCGCAAAGACTTTTTTGCATCTTGCAATAAAACACGTGCGCTGAAGTTATCAGGTGCGTCAAACAGGGACAGCAGCATATCACATGCCTCAAGGCAAGCACCGTAACTGTCGTAGAAGGATGTGTGCCGCCAGGTCCGCGTGAAAGCGAAGTATCACAACAGAGAGCCGCCGCAACCAGTAATGACAAGTGCTGATACATTTAAGACGCAAAGCCCGAGAAAATGGGCTGCTTCTTTCAGAACACGACATTCACCCGTCCGAATCATTCAGACATTCTAATAGGAGAATCTGAAAGGAGAATCCAACAAGCACATGCACTCACAATTTGCGGCTTAGAACAGTATAAATGGCAGCTGTAGCAAGCAAGCCAATTATGCCCATCAAATACTATGACACCATGCCACGGTGCTTCCTAATGCTTCCACAGAAGCGCCGAGCGGTAGTAAAGTGCGTTCGTTTTGTATAGACGACGTCACTGACACCAATGCCGACACAAACCACCACGAGCCAGAAAAATTGTTCGCCATCAGTGTGTAGAGCAGTCCCTCCATTGGTAATGACACGGAAATGCATCAGTGGATTATGGTGTCACACGGCCACCGAAACTTAGCACGCCAACGGAGAGTTAATTCTACAATGCCCCATAACAGAATTGCAGCGATGACATAGTCCCGAAGGTAAATGTAGTCCCGGCGTTAACTAGTGGCCGTGCGTACAGTAGATAGCGCCAGCAGTAACCACCACAGCGGGCAGCTCCTGCGAAATTTGCAAACACCGACTACAAGCGGTGCTCAGCGCGCTAAGCCCGCACATTGCACAATTAGCGCGAGTACACTTGCCGCTCGTCAGTGGTGAGCGGGGCTTGCTGTGACTGGCGCTCGCCGTCACGAGGGGTGAGCGGTGCTCACCGAGAGTTGCGTTAACACTCGCAAGTGGTGTGACCCGCTCACCGGGAGTGGCGCTCGGAATCGCGAGTGGTCATCGGGCTCTCCGAGAGGCTCGCACTCACTCGCTCTCCACTCACCAGCAAGAAAGGATGGTAAAGCTCACTCACCACTCACTCGTGAGTAGTAAGGGGGGGGGTGAGGGCACTCATGCAATCGGTTGCATAGGACTGCCGACCTATGCAACCAATGACCTTTTGCTTATAAGTGCTCCCATAAAAATCTTCCGATTATACAATTATCGCTTGAGCAGTTGATTCAAAGTTGATTGCGCATATAAACCACATGCGTTATCTGGCTGGGTTTCGACACAAGAAAGTTAATTACCCCTTAAGGAATAAACAGCCATCGGCGGTGCCCGCAGCTCGTTTGAATACTGGGAAAGATAGGTTACAGTATACTCGGCCTTCTCTCTTAAATGTGTTTTACAGGGCTAATTCTGATGTTTACACATGTTCGAAGCGTCAACTGCAGGACCTGTGTAGAAAATATCTGGTTAGCCTTTCTTCTTGTGCTTCTTGGTTTTCTCCTTTATTTTTCTGGACGCGGTGGAGCTATCATGAATTGCGTGCGATGCTAAGAATCAAACACTTGTTTTCTTTTTCTACAGCTTATTTTTCTGGTTCAGCATCATCATCACAATTATTACCGTCAGCGTACTCAGGTCCTCGGCTGGACAAAGGCCTCCTCAACTGACCTCCAACCGCTCCGGTCCTGCGCTGCTGAAGTCTACAGTTTACCCCCTATTTTTTATGTCATCTTTATCGGACTAATGGCCTACCCCCTAGCTCCATCTCTTGGTAACACTCTGTTACCTAACTGTCCACCGGTGGCTGGTTGTCTCACTACATGGCCAGCCCAAGTACATTTCTTTTTCTTTATTTGAAGTAAGATATCTTCTCCGTTTGTTTGTTCTCTGTTACAGGTAGCTCGTTTCCTCCCCCTGAGTGTTACGCGTAACATTATTCGTCCCGTGGCCCTTCAGCCGACGTAAGTTTTCTTTTTAGTTGTTTAGTAAGACGCCAAGTTTCAGCTCCGTATGTCGTACCGGCAGTATGCGCTGGTTGTATATTTTCTTGAGTGACATGATTATTTGGGAGTGCTTCCGAGTGCTCCCCAAGCGATACATATTCTGCGCCGGATTTCTCTCTCGAGGTTGTTGTCAGCACTAGCCATCTGTCCTACAATGTTATTCTTTTACTTCATTTGGTTTCCTAAGCTGAAGAAGCAGTTTTTGACATGCTTTTTCCTCATTACCTTACATTTATGCATTTTATGTTATCCCCACGGCTGTGCTTTCTGATTGTAGTTTTTAAGCATGTTTGCTGAGGTGTTCTGCAGTCTCACTCAGCAAGGCAATGTGGTCCGCCAACCTAAAATGGCTCAAATATTCCGCGTTTATCCTTATCCCTATGTTTTCTTGCTTAAGCTTTAGAAATAGTCTCCAGACATGCTGTGAGGAGTAGTAATGAGATGGCGGTCTTTGCTATAACTATTTTTGCTTTTTCGGGACACTGTTGACCAAAATAGGCTTGCGGCCTCGTCAAGCTGTCTAGGACAGCTCTTTTCCGCCCCCTTTCTT
>JABSTR010003335.1:0-41678 GCA_013339765.2 Haemaphysalis longicornis | reverse complement strand
TCGGCACCCGGCACACCTCTGGAACGGCACCCTCGTTCTACGCGCCTCGTCCTGTCCATGGCACGGCCAACTAGCCACAATAAACGTGGGCTCGGCCGCACAACCTCATCGGCCGCCTACAATTGCATGTTGAAAGGATGTTGAATTGGACAGTCTGCGATGTGAGCAGGTGAGAATACAAGTGAGAACACATAGGAACACATATAACACTTACAACTCACACGTCTGCTATGCAGGCCCCCATTGGTCCTCTATCGTGGGCTACTCACTTTGCGCCAGCTGATCGAAGTACGTTTTTTGTCCTTCCGCTATGCGAATTCAGTTATTGCAATGAAGAAGCTGCACGTTATATAGCGGCAGTCCGTGGTGTCCACCTGACCGCCGGTGGTGCTCTCTGAATGGTGCTGTTGTAAGATGAAGTACAACGGTCTCGACCTTCAGCAGTGATTCAAAGATTACTACTTCAAACTAATTTTTGCCAAAACGTAAAGTAGGGCGCGCTCGTCCATGTTCCTTGATTTCGAGGTTTACCATATGAAGTATTATGAGATAACTGCAAGGTCGTGCTATCCCTCTCACTTCACACAAGTACTACATAACAGAAGAATTTTCGCTCCTTTATTAACCCACTTTTTTTCCGAAATCGAAATATCCGCGCCGTACTCAAAACAGCTACCTTTTTTTCTAAATACAGCGACAGCAACCCACACCTTACGTATATTTCCAACCCACATCCGTATTATGGAGAAAATACTGGGATTTCCTTGGATACTGTACTCCACACAAGATGGTTTAACCTCAGGACCAATCGTACGTTTTGGGAGACTTGGTCTTCACACCATTTCTGAAATACTTGAAGCGACAAGGAACGGCCTATAAGGATATGGGCAATCGCGCGTTTGGAAGATTCGGACAACTGCTCCTTTCGACGTCGCGGAAAATGAGTATTGCGGAGAATTTCAAAGCCAAATAAGTTCCATTACGATTGCTAAATAGAGATTTTACGGAAATCAAAAACTCTCAATGAGTGTGCTGTGGTTTTCTGACAAATAATCACAGATTGTACATCTCATGCCATACAGTGTGTTAGTTTTATGCCAACCCGTACAGAACTAACTTGAATATATCAGTGAGACTTTATCGAACACTTTATCAAAAGTTCTTGTGCCTCATGCGTGTACCCTGTTCTTTGTTAAAACTAATAAACGTTTGATACATATAAATTTGGGTGATCCCCGCTGCACGTACGTTCTTCTGTTACTTCTGTTAAACCGCAGCAGCAGGAGCAATCAGCTGGTAAATGACAAATACAAGAGCAATTGCTCCCTGATATCCAAAATCGCCCTTCCCTGGCAAGGCGTAACTCGAGCCACAATCCGCGAGTGCGTCCCAAGGCTGCAATGTGTCCAGAGGGCAGGGAAGTGTCCAGTGCAGTTCAAGGCGAATGCGATATTCTCATGCTTTGGGGGTGGTGGAGGCGACTGCGCTGTCTGCATAAGTCAGCGAGAGAGAACAAGGAAAGCGAAGCCGGACAGAAACGGAGCAGCGCCTGGCGAAAGTGCGGCGGAACGCGCTGCTGTGGCGGCAGTTCTCTCACTGCCTCCCATTGATAATTCTGACACGCGTCACTGTAAATGGGTGCCCTTCCCTCACGCTTTGGCCAGACGCTCCTCATTTATTAGTGACTTGTAAGGACTACTTCGCATATGCGCGGTTGCCCTAAACACAATATGCAACAACATTCTCGGGGGCGTCGACGGCCTGCGAGAGACCAGAGAGAAACGCAGGGCTTATGCACCGTGACCTACCAGACAGCAGTTCCCACTTCGCTGAATTTTCTCCTTATAGCGGTTAATATCGTCTGCTGATTTGTTTGTTGAGCTGTTTAATGTTTTCCGCTGAGACCTTTTTTGTAATTCTGTGCATAAACTAGATCATCGACGATAAATGTGTCTTCTGTCGGCGTGGGGGAAACCTGTGTGGAACTTCGGCCTTCGTTAAAGTGAAACCCTTGTTCTGCAGCACAGGGTTGTGCTCTGTTGTGGGAAGGAAGCAGAACCGCTGCTCAATGTAATCTTGGTACGCAGTTTTCGGCTTTGCTGTAGAAACACCTACACGGGACTGGATGAAGTAGCATCAAACAATCAGAAATTCTAACTCAGTAGGAAGAAATTCGGTGATTTAAGCTTTGAGAGAAGTTTCGCCCCGGCGTGTCTCATCAAGAAGTGATGCTGACGTATCCTCCCATTGGATGAAAGGAACTGGTCCTCGGGAGCTTTTTGCGCGGCCGAGTTGACCGCGCAATGAAATACGAAAATGTTACCTAAGCTGTTTTCTTATGTGCAATAAAACAATGCGAGCACAGCTGAATGAGTCCAAATTTGGCCAGGATCTGTTTCCCATTTGAGCTACTTCAGTTGGAATCATCATTGCTTCGAATAAAATGACAATTTAAAGACACTCATAGATTAGATAATGAACGTATTCAAGTCAATAATTTATTACTTCAAGGTTAATATTCTGACTCCATCTACTTAAAACATAGTGACCACAAAACCGATAAGAAAGCATAGGGGTACGAAATCGAAATTTTTATTTTCAACGAGGGTGCTAGCTCCATTGTTGCGATATCTTCTTTGCCAAAAACATAGTCAGCCGGGAGATGTTGTCTCTCGAAGCAAAATTGTGTAAAGAATTTACGCGTGTAATTTCGATTTCGCGGTATCCGCCCCATGCGTTACAGTGCAAGTGTTTTATAAAAACTTATGACAGGTATTTTCACTAACCAAATTTTGAAATTATGCAAGAGACGCTAAATATAATTCCACCGCAATGCATTGTAGAGCTATAAAACCATGGAGCACTTGGATATTTATTTGCCATGTCTTCTACACGACAGGTGTATGCCGAAGTGAGGTTCGCCAATGGGTTGTGGGCCATCGTGCTGTTATGGTGCTCACAGAAATGCTATACTTCCTTCTTGGTCTCTTCAATGAGCTACTGAAGAATGCACTGCAACTTACTCCATGCGTCAATTATCAATAGTGTTTTTGCAAATGAACGAGTTAACGGCGTCTCACCTGTTTTGTTTGCATTCTTTCATCTGTGCCTCCTCTTTCTGAACCTTGCACCTTTATAACAACGACAAGCGCAATTTCAGTTCATTCGCAATTGTTCAGAGTAATACAGTTATCCGTAATAATGGCGAAGTCAGCGGGACGAGCAAAATTTTCTTATAGGTGGTATATTTGATTGGGCGACTGCTCATAAAAGCTAAAAGTCGAGCTTTAATTTCGCCACAACGGCAAAGAAGCAAAACACAATTTATTCTGTTACTCGAAAGTTATTAAGGTGCCAAAAATGCAGTGTGATTGGGTGTTTCAAGGTCCTGCAAAGCGAGAGCAACCCGAGCTTCAATTTGACCAACATTGCATAAGGCTGTGGTCACCGCTAATGCATTCAACTTTATGTCGCAATGAGCTTAGGTACTCCCGCGCCCAAGTCACGGGCCATCGGCGCCCAAGTGACTGAACGTAGCACCCAAGTGACTGAACGTAGCGGACTGGAGCTCCAGGTGAGCCTCCCGCACAATGCCACCGCTGTCGACACTTTCATGCAGGGGGCAGCGTGATAAGTGTTAGTTGATGTGGAATGTTACCTGTGCTTCTGGGTCTGAAGTCTTCGGCGAGTCTCCTGCGCCGCTTAAGGCAATTTTGAAAGCAACTCAGTGAATCGCTGCTTTCCCAGGTCCGTGTACCACTGCAATGGCGAAGAGTGGCTCTCACTAGGTTTGGCCAGGGAGTGCGCACCCCCTGCCTCCGAGTTATGAGATGACCAAAAGACTTGCGCACTGTAGTTTAAGCCGTTGGCTGCGTTTTGACTGGGCTGGAGTGTTTTTCTTGACTTACCGAGCTGGATGTTATCCACTTCTTGGATAGCTGGCGCTATTTTTTCCTCCGTTTTGCTTGACAGTGCACGAAGCGACAGCGCACAAAGCTACTGCTGATGTCTGTAGCGATTGAGCGGTGATGGTACGTACCTCGGGTAAGTATGGACTAGCGATATTTGCTACTGGCAACCCTGGAGCAATTGGCTCTCCTGCGGTGGCGCCAAAGCACTGTGGTGTATCAGCGCTCGAAGACCCTCTGCCATGGTTGCACGGTACCGCTGGTGTGAGTCAGCACTGCAAACATCTCCTACGGTGGCGCCGCATGGCTCGGTGAGACATCGCTAGAACAATTTCCACCAGTGGCGCCACTCCGCTGCTGGGGACTAAACGGGAACCATTTCTCTGGGTGCCGCCATGCCGATCATGCGAGAAAGCGCTGCAACCATTTCCAACTTTGTCGCCTCACCTATGGGCTGAAACAGCGGTGCAACAACATCCCACGGAGGTTCCTCCCTACCTCAGTGAGGCGGCGGTGCCAACATTTCCCACGGAGGCGCACACCACTGGTTGTTAGGCGGCGCTGCAATAATTTCCCACGGTGGCGCGCATCGCGAATATGCGCACCGCGGGGGAGATAATGAATCCCTACGCATAGCCCTGGCTGCCGCGGGTTTAAATTCCGCATCCGCATAAAGACCTCACGGCCTCGGAAGCGCAAATCCTGCGAAAAATCCAGACCAATACGCACAAGCACAAATGCGCCAAATAACTGCACCACTATTGACCGGAAAGCCTAACTTTCTTTCAATCTTCAGGATGTGTAGCGTGCTGTAGCCGCACAACAAGAAATTGCGAACAAACACGAGAACACGGAATTACAGCTCCGAAGTTTCTAAGCAATGCACACCCCGCATCCAGTGCAAGGAAAAGTCGGACAGCTTTGCACACTGCGATCATCTAAATCAAACAAAAATAAGATGACCCCTTCGTGCCCTTTACTATGTTCCGTTGTGAAGAGAGCAGCAGCTACCCTCTGGGCAATCTGAATTAGCTTGTGGCCTTTGGTGCATAGCTCTTCTTTCCCGGCATCTTGCGTGAAACTGGTCCTGCTGCAAGAAAGTTCACTGCAACGATATTTTGATCGACAAATCATACAATCATTATGGCTCTTTTGATTGCCTAAAAGCAGGCCGCGAGCAAGGTTAGGCCCCGGGAACTAATAATTCGCATGACAATCAGATAAATAGAAAAAGCATCTTTGATCGATGCCGTCACTTTCTGTGTCGCTCTGCCTCTTACACTGAAAGACCTGGAGAAGGGAAATTTCGACGTTTTGATCATGTGAGAGCGTGAATGCACGCGGAAATCTACATTGCACAACCACGTCGAGACATTCGATGGCGTGCTAATAAGCCTGTCCAAATATAAAGCTCCCTTCGACAAGAATGAATCACAATAGAACCATATTACCTAACGTCGTCGCTATCAATACTCTGACAGGCGAAAAGGTAACCCAACCAAAAAACGTCAAAAGTATGAGCAGTGAGGCCTCATCCAATCCCTTTCACGCGTCATATGATACAACAGAGACTCCACTCCACCGCCAAAAATACTAAAAGACATTTAGGATGTGGACAGCGTTCCAAGAATGGGACCAAAAGAGGTAAGTCGAATCTTCACTTCAGAGACTTTGAAGTTTTAAGCTCTACTCGCGCCGCGCCCATCGTCACTTAACCACCCTAGCAGACAGCACCTCCGAAGTTCGTTACGTTTGCCTGCACTGGCAAGAGCTTTCTTCAGGCCAGTGACCGAGGTGTTATGTCGAACATTAGGTTGCACCCGAAGATTAAGTAATCGGAACCACCCCAGCATCAAATACCACACACGCATAAAGCACCTTTGCTCTAAAACTTAAAAAAATTATCCGCAAAAAAGTTTTCTAATTAATTTGTAAATAAAACGTAAAGTAAATGCATTGCATGTCATTAAGCATTTTTGAAAATAAAACATATTTGGTAATAGTTTTGTATATTTCTCAATTAGCGCAGCAAGTAGTAACAGCATCAAGCAGATGTACAGAAATGAAAATTCAGAGGAGTTTATAGCTCAATTTGGTGCGTTCTGGAACCGGAAGAAGTAATGACACGTCATGGGATTGTTGATATGTGGCTGGAGGTATTAACCCTTTTTGGAGGGAGGTAGAACCCGATAGGTTGACCAGACAACAATGCCTACAGAATAAATAGAAGAACTTATTCAACTAAGTACAACTTACACTAGAAGCAGACTGCACAACTCATTGCTCTAGAGATCCTATAAAGTTGCGCACTGCGGGAACGGGCACAGCCTCCCTAACCGCTGCGCCTGTGCCTGCATTGCGCGTAAGAGACAGTGGTGTATAAACCTTTGTGCACGGGTGCTCATATACGACGCTAAAAAGTGATCTAACTAGAGGTATTTCTTCGTGCTGCAAAGAAGATTGCTTGCACCTTTAAAATGTCAGAATCACGCAGAGGTTTAGCGTGCATGTGTATAATAATCAGGAGAAGTTCGAAAGCTGGGTCCAGAAATCTCCACCAAGACGGCCAATATCAAGCCGACGTATCTAAAACCGTAAAAACACAACAATGATGAACGCTTTTAATCAAGCGATTATGGAAGTGCGAAACGAATTATTAAATATCTTGTTAAAGAAAAAGCTTTGATCTCCATTAGACCGATATTATAAAATACATGGTCCTTTTTGCCCAAAGGTTGAACACAATAACGGCCTTGAACTTGTTATCTCAGTTATTACAAATTGGAGCGTAAAAAAATATAGGTTGAAGGGTTTCGGTCTGGAACTGAATGAAAATGTTAGAGGAAAGCATGTCCTTGTTTGAAGGACATCATAATTGATATTCCAGGTATGCAAGAAATTAACCTTTCTTGCAATATGACCACACTTGTACATACGGACGTCGTTGGTAGGCAGTTCACGTACTAGCGCAATAAACCGTAGCGAACTTAAAAGTACTGCTGTGTCTTTTCTGGTTTTACTTTGCCTAAGCGTGAGGAATTTGTTATACGTAGTGCCGGTAAATGTTCCTCGCGTTTACGCATTGCTGATGATGTTTTGTTTAAACGACAGAAGAGTTCAAGGTTGATACTATATTGGAATGCTTTTTTGAAGCTCGGTCGAACCCTTGAAGGAGAAATGAAGGTGGGAATCAAGGAAATGTGCGCGGTCGTGTTTTTTCTGGGTTCAAAGCTGCTCGAACATTTCTATAAAAACGGTGGACATATCAGTGCTCTTGTTGAACTGTACGAAGAAAATTTTGAGATTTGCACAGATGAGAGCTACTGCACTGAGTTTCACGACACAACGCTGCTAGTGCAAACGTGAAGTCTCCATATACGGAGGCTTATGCGGCTATGCTGTGAAGTTTACTTAAAGGAGTGAAGTTAAGACGAGTATACTGAAACAACCGTAGATGTTGGCGCAAACGTTGAAATCCTGTGGGTTAGGTACCAGGAAGCCAAATATTAGTTAAACACGAAACAAAGCAGGCAACCCCCCATGCATGTTCCATAGTGAATTGGCAATTTGTGGGCTTGTCTAAAATTACGAGAAGTATGCTCGTAATATACATTTTGCAATATTCTTGAAAATCGGTTTCACCGAAGCCTACCAAACTGCATTGCCAGTATTTCCTTTCAGTCCTGTCTGCACTCACTTGCACTCACCGGTACTGGTATTGGAATATACTTGTCTGCTTCTAACGGGTATAAGAACTGGTTTGCAATTGTGACTCTTAGCTACGTCACAAGAAAGGCTCCGGCTCCATTCCACACTAACAAAAATACCAATACACAAAATAGGTAACAGTGCAGCCGGTAGGAAAGTGGATCGTAGGCCTAAAGAATATGTCTCTGTCAGAGCGCACATGCTGCAGGTGTCTAGTTTTGGATGACTATACCTCCGACACCGAATCTAGAGTGCCGAGCCAAATTGAAACTATTCGCGTCTATCACTGAGTCCAATAAAGGCCATAAGGTTTTTACAGCGCTGTTTCGGCCGTACGGTGTCTCGCGGGGTTATTTTGATCGGTATGTTTATTTGCAGGTGCTTAGTGTTGCTCCACGTACTCAAAGTACTACCAACGCACTTAGGTGTATCTGAAAGATAGGAATGGTTCCTACGATTGATTTATTTGTTTTGGGAAATTTTATTGCGGGTTTTCGTGCCGTCTGCGTTATTCTCCAGGTGGGCGCAGAAGTAATTAGGAAAATTACATGGGGAACTTTTATGTGCGTCTCATCAATAAATGTGGATGATTCACAAAATTCAAACTTCAACACGTCTATATTTCTGTTGCGCGTTGTTGGTATACTAAATATAATAAAACAAATCATGCCTACTCCTTTTCTTAGCGATGCACTTCAGCACTTATGACTTACTTTTAGAGACTGAAGTAGTATCATGTTAAACCCGCCAGTTTAATGGAGAGTACAGAAGAGGAACCCCACGGTAAAAGCGGGAGTGTTGCAGATGTAACCCCTTTACCGCTTCGTATCTAACTCTTGTTCTGGAGTGAGTGCCACGAATGTCGCAGTGGTCGCTAATGGCGTCTGGAAAACGTTCGTTTATTCGTTGCTACTAAGTTTTTCATTCTTGTAAATGTTTTGGCATTGAAGTACTTTATTGGCTACGACAGTACCCCAGTAGGTAATGAAACCTTTTCCGGTAGAACTGCCACTGCGAGGTCAGAAAATGACTGTGCTGGGAACTCCATGTACGAAACTGAAATATGGCGCCTATTTGTACAGCAAGTTTGCGTTGTCATGCCCCGTACTGTCGCTGCTTCGTCATTTCTTTGTCACCGCAAAAGTGCAGTGTGATTTTTGGCGGCACAAATTGCTTGATACTTACAAATGAGAAATCTCCAGCCCACGCATCACCGAGCAACACCTATGGTTGTATTTGTAATATATTCACCATACAAGGAATGCTGAGGCCATTTCCGACAGCGCCCTCGAGTGCACTAGAAACAAAAGCAACGTCAGCGCTAGTCGTAAGGACTATCGTCGGCAGTTGTTTCCCGTTCCCTTTCCTTGCGTCTTGCTTGTCACCACACAACTTCTCGTAGCAATCAAATGCCTTGGGCGTGGGAGCAGAGAACAGTTTAGAGAAAACCATGCTAAGACGTTCGGACCAAACGCAGGTTTTGTTGCTTCTGCTGCAGCAGGTGCTGACCGTCAATTTCCAACGTTAACCACATAACAAAGTTTTGAAACGCCATGCATAGTAGTATATGTGACGTGGAAATCCTCTATACTCTCGCGGTGGTGATGTTCAGCTCTTGCGACAAATAAAAGATTCGGAGCCTCCTACACAGCGAGAAACCTGCGGAGGTGTGAATCATGCAGTGTATCAGTTTATTCCTGTGGTTTGGTGTTTTTGCCCACTGATTTCAAATTCTTGTGGAGTAGAGGTATACAACTTGCTTTAATTGTCTCGTTTCATACAAGCCCGAAGCATTACAACCCGAGGTGTTGAAAACGAGTATCCCCATGTGTTGTTTTAGCACGCGTTACATTCCTCCACGATGCATTGAACAACGAGTACCCCGTGTTATTGCTCCGCGACTACATGAGATAAACGACGACGACGCGACACACAGAAAGTACGAGTTGCTAAGGAGATTCGCAACCAAAAACTCGCAAAAATGTCATCAAACGACGCGAGAGATGTTTACGTATCTACGCCGCTCTGTGAAGAGACCCCTTTTGCTCATCTCTATAACAAGAACACCTTTTGCCTCTAGTTACTACACCTCTCGGCCATGGTGGAACCTGTTCTCCGCATTCTAATCTGTGATTCCGCCGTTCTTTGTGATAGACAGGGGATCGCACAGGCCGTTGATCCAGGTAGCAAACCACAGGCCATTGATCCAGGAAGCAGAAATCCGTCAAAATTTTTTTTGTTCCTCAGAGAAATTAAGAACGAAACGGAATGCACGGCCGTTGAGAGAGGGCACATTTGGCCAACAGCTGTAATTGCGCTCATGACAGGTGAATAAGACATCCAACATTTCATGGTTCAGCGACATGTGTCGTTAAAAGAGTAGTCACGGTGTAACTAGATGTTTATAGCATTAAAAGAAGGGGGAAAATTTGGAATGGTATTTCAGGCGTCCTTTGCTACGGTGAGATTGCTACCGCAACGACAGTCAGGAAAACCGGATAAAACTGGAGTGGTTCGCATGAAGAAACGGAGATTAAATGGTGCAAAATGGCTGGATGAGAATGGTGGCGCCTGTGCAGGGCAGAGGAAGGGAAAGTAACATGCACAACGTTTCAGGAATCACGAAAAATTCCAATATTTATGATACACGTGAGTGGTCGTTCCTAAATAAAAATGCCAGAATACGATGGTCAGACTCATGATGCCTAGAAATTAAGATTGCGTTGCCGATGGCCGCGTCATGTACCAGCAAAACTGCGGTACGTGATGTTTAGGTAGCCTTAGCGATTAACTGTAATTGAATTTGTTTCTGAATATTTCCGGTAAGACAACAGTCAGCCATTTTCTATTGCCATACTGTCTGCGTAGTCGTTACATTATGACACCAGTCACTAATTATATGCGCTTATATCGTGCCGGTGAACTCATCATGGAAAGTAAATAACGCTCGAAGTAATGGTAGATTCGTGTTAGAGGATAATTGTCATATTCGTTGTTCAAGGATGCTCTGGATAACACAAGAGTAAGAGCTGTTTTCTGTAATCATTCTCTCTCCGCACAAGGCCATGCTTAACATTGCAACACATAATGTGAAAACACCAACATACAAATACCAAGCTTACACCAATATCCGAACGGTGGTTTCACGTTTCCACACAATTGCATAGCCAGGAAGTAATTTTTTCAGACGAAATATAAACCATCTTGTTTGCAAGTATGAAGGCCCTCTTGCCAATTTTCGGAAAACTTTTTTTTTTCTAAAGGTAGGTTGTGTCGCAGTTTTAAGATCCTGGTATTTCAGTGGTCGCTGGAAGGGGGAGTTTCGCTCGTACGCAATTCTTGAGTACATCGCTGCGCTGCCGAAGATAATCTTGTGGATCCTATCGATAGGCAGCTTTTCTCTAACGCAGCAGAGAACAATTAGACAGGCTTGGAATCAAACATACAGTGTATAAACAGCAAATCTGGGGAAGCCTAGCTAGAATATAGGATCACGTTTGGAGAAGAGCCAGGTAGTTGTTCAAAAACTTCATAAATAGCGGTGGGTATTGAAGGGTTCCATGTAACCTGATTACCGGATTTTTACAGTGTTTCACTTGTCGCTCTATAATTACTGCCTTTCTACAATACTGCCTAAGTGCTAGCACTGTCCGCGGTAGCTCAGTAGCTAATGCGTTGTGCTGCTGAGCACGAGGACGCGGGTTGAATCCCGGCCGCGGCGGCCGCTTCTGTGATGGACGCGAAGAGCAAAAAAAAACGGCTGTGTGTACGATATTTCAACGCATCGTCAAGATCCCCAGGTGGTCAAATTTTATCCAGAGCCCTCCACTACGGCTCGCCTCATTACCTGTGTTGCGTAGGCGCGTTAAACCCCACAATGAATCAAAACCTACAGCGAACGTTTCGGCGACGTCATTGTGGAATTCAAAAGCCCCCCTGACATTATTTTCTTGAGCTGGTTTGTTTAAAATAAAAACACCGGAGAACTTGTTGGTAAATTTATTGTGCACTTTATGCTGGCTATGTACAAAATATTCGCAGGATTAGCCTTTTCGTCTAGTATTTAGTTAACATCAGGAAGGTCTGGCGAGACCACATTGTTTTTATCGTAGTCTTACTATCGTTACTCTGTTAACTGCATTAGGTGTACTTTTTCTCCGCTCATATTTGGAGGATGTTTTTTTTACATTTGATTGCCGTAGGCCTTCCAAGAGTGATTTATTCTTTACACCGTTTCATGCAACACGATGAACTCCAGCTATTTTATTATTTCTTCCGCGGTCTGCAGATACTCTTCGTATCATATGGTATCGTATGCGAAATATGATATTAGAGCCTGCACAACCCGGTAATCTGTCGTGTAAGTAAGCGCAAAATGGACAAGGACGAACGAAGTGAACGGGACACGGCGCTACTATCAACTCATTTTATTTTCACTATGATGTCCGATTTTTATACCGGAAGATACACAGCTAAAGAAAGAAAGGAGGAAAGTGGGAGGAGCACAAGCAAGTACAAAAAACAAAAAGTGAAGGATGACATTTCAAAGGTCGCGTTACAAATGCACTTTTGCACGGTAAAATCTAATGATTTGATAAGTATTGCAGTTCTTTCTTTGTCAATGCTAAAGAAGCTGTGCTAACGCAGTTGTCTTTTAAGGACACTATCTGGTGGGCCTCGATGATCTCTCGTGTCAACTGATCCTCGTGACGAGCTACAACCCTAGTCTTATCAAAAAATGGCTTACACTCACAATTTCTGCAGTCTCTGCAGTGTATGCCCAGATGTCCTTTAATCTTATCTACATTATTCCTGTGTTCTCGAAGCCGATCGTTTAAGCAACGACCCGACTGTCCGACGTACTGCCTGCCACACGGTAGAGGAATAGAATAAACTGTGCCTACTGAGCAATTCACGAACCGGTCCCGCGGCTGCGTTGAGCACTTGCTTTTCTTTTTTTCTTTTCCATTGACTCTGTTCATTAACTTCGACAGTTTGTTGGGAGCAGAGAACACAACGTTAACGTTGACGCGCTTTCCTATTTTCTTTAGATTGTGCGAAATTCCATGTAGGTACGGCACGACAGCGCACTTCAACTTTTCTCTTTCTCTCTCCCTGGGTTCCACGTCTGGCTGACCAACTCGCCCAAGAAACCACTCCGGTAATCTGATCACGGCCATCTTGGCTTAAGAAACATGTTTTATTGTTACAAATCTTTTGGAGGGCTGTTCTGTGTTCTGCGTTTCCTCATGCCCACGGGAATCACCGAGAGCCGAAGTGAATTCATGTGACACTTTTAGAAATTGCTTCGGATGCCACTGTGAATAAGGAAGTGGCGGTCAGTTCAATATCGTGTACCGACGTTACAAAACTATTGAGCACGGAAAATTGCACAAAAAACTTTGTAAGAACTATTTTGTTTGCGCAGTCGCTTTATTTTTTGTTTGCTTCGCTGGCCGATCACAGAGTTTGAGACGGCCTTTTTTGTTACATTTCCAGTCATTGTTATAAAGCATTAAAGCTCAATGGGTGCAGCCTCCTAGAATATCACACAGTTCAGCTAGTCTGAAGCCTATTTTTAGAACTTGGTTTTGCACCGTATGCTAAAATAATGGCTTCCCGATGCTATGAACATAACATGAATTGCAGTTAAACAAAGGGAGATTTCTAGGCTATCGCAGTTGTATCTGTAGGTTTTACCGACTTGTCGTCTTTTGACCAATGATAAAAACGTTTCAGTGATCTGAAGATTTTTCAGCAGGTCAGTATAGCTCAGCGCTGATTCCGGTTTCCATATACTAGGCGTTATAAGGTGTCGCCTGCTTGGTGTGCGCTAAATTGTCGCAGTGTAAACCCAAATTTTGAAAACCGCTGGGAGCACGCAGTAGAAAACAAAATTCGCCTACGTGGGGCAATGAAGCCGCCCTTTGTAAATGCTGAAATCAAGATTATATGCTTTGGTAACCCGCGATAATTTTTCCTGGTGCTTCTGAATAAAGCGGTTGACGTCACCTTTAGTTACACGTTCTTATTATGCATTCTAGGATTCGTTTTGTAGGATGCCTGTAAGAGCCGGTTTTGGTCGTTCTAAGACTTACATTCTCATAGTTTACTCATGCATTCGTAGAGGGACGTTTGGTAGATTTGTTTCAGGAGGCGCGTGAAACGTTTATTGAATAAAAAAAATTGTGGGGTGCCTTCGCAGATGAAAGACTGCGCGGCAGCGCAGCGCGTGTGGGGTCGCGGCTTGGCCATGCTGCTCTAATCTTCCGCTTCTCTTTAACCGCACAAATCGGCCCGCACTATTTGCAATCAATTCACAGTTTAAGTGCCCCGCACTTTAAGGGCTCCCCTTGCCATCGTAGCGGCAGGCAGTCTCTTAGCCTTCAACCCAGCGTCTTGTATGATTCCGGTACTAGCGCCATTATGCCCGTGGTGATCCTGGGGGAAACAATAATGCGTTGAGCAACGCCGCCATTATGGTGGCCTTTAAGGCGTATAACTGTCATGGCAACAATGCGTTGCGGAGCAGCTGGCGTGGGAAATAGGTGAATCTTACGCAGTCCCATACTTGTTTCATTCAGCAACACCCCCAGATCACCCCCCCCCCCGCCCCCTTGCACGGTAACCACCACTTCGCTACCTCCACAGGGCCAGCTCCGCTGCGACTGGCACACAGCCAGCGCAGTTACGCTATCTGCGGTACGCCGCTTGGGCGGTAAGGTCGCCATATCTAATATAACTTGACCGCTTTATTCGCGTGACTTGGGCTGACGCGACGTGCAGCGAGCAACACTGATGCAATATAACACCGATAAGGTTGTCGGGCATCAAGCACAGCACACGCGCAACACAATCCCTGTGCTTCGGGACAGCTTCACGGCATACGAACGGGGTTCTCACGTTTGGGTAAACGTTCATCCTGGTATTGTTAGCGTCCCCTTTGCAGCACTCTGGTATTCGAGAGAGCACACAGGAGAAATATTTCACTACATAAGAAGCGCGTCGGCCTCGCCACCTCGCCGTCTGAAAGCGGCCGGAGGGGGCACAGCTTTTTGGCATCCGCCACGCTAATCGTGCTTGAAAGAAGCGGAGGTTAAAAGTGAAAGAGATGTTTCCCCAGGCCCGTTACATCCGGGCGCGCAATAATAGAACCGAAACTTGAAAACGTAGCATCGGCCTTGTTGTAGCTCGCTGTAACGGTCGATGTCAAGCGCCTGCCAAAATGAGGTGGCCCATCGAAATAACGGATCTAAGTCGGGCCCGGCGCAAGGGCGTGAGGGCGTCACGCAGGAGTTCAGTAACCCAGCGGTTTAAATAGTAAGCGTTCGAAACTTTTTAATTGCAGGTGTCTGTGATACATCCCCCCGTTGTGCAGCGCAAAGACACCTGCAGGTACTTTTCAGGGAAAATATGTGTAATTGACAGGCAGCGCCAGCTTTCAGTTACTTAGGAACGTTTGTTGTGTTCATTTTTGCAATAGTAAGTGAAAAACGTGGCAGTGCAAATCCGGAACGTTCTGGAGGAAAAGCAGGGACAAACAACAGACATCCTGCTGGCCCAGTTTCTGGCAGGGGGCGCACGACCACTGCGAAGGCGGGAAATTTGAATTGTATTGGTCAAACCTCCTGAGGAAAACCAAGCGCAGAGAGAATAGAACTCATGATGGCGCAGTTTCCGGCCGCGGGCGAGCGACACTACGAAAGTCGAAAATTTGAGTTTCATTGGGCAAACCTCTGTTCCATTCATCAAGAGAGAACTGATACATGGCGCTGAACAGCGTGATGGGTGGTGGCAGTCAGCGTATCACTGCCCTACATCGCGTTATGGCAACTCAGTGATAAGCAATTCTGACAGCTTTCACATGGAGTGGAACGGCTTTAATTTTTTTTTCCGTGCTCAATCGCCTCATTGCGATAAGAGTGCAGGTCACTCGTTCCAACCTTAGGTATTCTCTAGATACGGAAAGTTTGGTTGGAAATCCCTTCTGGCAGTCGTTGATTTAAAATGTAACGGCAAGTCCCCTCCAATATGAAAAGATCCGCGTAGTGAAGGGGTTCTCTTGAGATTTACTGAATATTTGTATCTGCGAGGCTGGCCGTCGCAACGTTTATGATGCTGTAGATGACTGACTCTTGCAGAAAACACATGTTTCGAGCCACAGGGGCGATCAATAAATGCCACAGCTTATGTTTCGCCGCTTTCGGGGAAACAACTGTCTACTGCGGTCCTTGTGCATACGAGGAAATTGTTGCATTGAACCTCAAAATTGGGTAGTGGCGGTTGTGGTCCGTTGAAATCGCGACACCATTATCTCAACACCTTCTCGACGTACATAAATTTTGTACAACTAATTACCGCACAAGTTTTTCGCGGTTCAACGTTCCGTCCACGTTTTACTAACGAGTAATTGTGGAGAGGGCCAGGGGCTACATGGCTGCAAGTAAAACTATATTGGGGGCGATTTGTGGTGTGTCTGCCGCAAGCACCATCCGTTTTTGAACAAGCGCAGCTGCTTGTTCTAAAAGCAGTTAACTGTGAAGTTGTTTTCTATGAAATGTAGCTAGTCTATACATCATCTTGCATCTTGCCGTCATCGAAAAGAGGATTCAAACCATGTATTGCGGCAGTCCAAAGGTATCTCAAGGGTAAAAGGGTGATGGTGTCTTTTGCTTGGCAGTGTTGGGAAAAGTAGCATGCGAATTCAATAATTATCCTAAATAGGTTGCACAACCAAAAATCGAAAAAAATAATAACTATGTTTCTGGTCACGTGGCGCCATGCATTGGAACCAATGGAAGATTTGTGAGTGCAAAGTGCGTAGAGCGAGAACGAGATGGCGCACCATGACTGCAGAAAATATTGGCTTCAAGGGAGTACGTCTGGTGCTCTATGAAAAAGGTACCATCGAAGTAAAGTTTCCTGGTCGATTCCAAACGTCAACAAAACGCGCTGCAATGAAGTCTTTGTAATCGAATAAATTGGGCTGTAATTTAGAATGCTTCAGTTAGTTGCCTATGAGGTTAACGATCTCTCTAATGCCACTACGTTCATTTGTGTAAATGATTAAAAAGTACGCATTTTCTGAATGACGGGGTGTGACCTGGTGGAACTCCTCAGATTGCGGAAGAATGTTCAAAGTTTTTTTTTTTTGTTTTGTTTTGGAAAGCCTCTACTCACGGAACCTCGAGTATTATGTGGCGCTTTATTAGGCTTTGTTTTCCGGTTAACCATTTTTCGGCACACCGAAAACGTCGTAAAGGTACAATACAATAGCTTCTAGAACTTATTGTGAGTAATCTAGATAAAAAACTTGCCTGATAATAATTTTTTTATAAGGGGTTTGTGGTGCGCTCGGGTACTCAGCGCTGGGCAAAAGCGACAACCACTTGTCGCAAATGGGCGGATCCTTTCTGTTTTCGTAGGCGTCTTTTACAGTCTTTCATCAATGTGGTCCTTGGCGCAGAAACCTGGCCGTGCTTTGTAATTGGGAATGGTAAACCACTGAAAGGACCATTGACGAAATTTTGTTGTATGTCCAGCTGCCAAGCAGTGTTGCGGAATGGGCGTCCCCATTCCATTCCAATTCCATTCCGGGGAATTACAAGTTGCCTAAATTCCATTCCTTTCAATTCCTCGGAATGCCGGAACATCGCCCATTCCCACTCCGGGAATTGCCGGGCAGTTCAATTCCATTCCTCTAATTCCTCAACGTTTTATCGGGTGATTATCAAGTTACCAATGAACCCACCATTAAGCTGATGTTATTACACGCGTTAAGAACTGCTAAAATACGCAAAACACGTAACCAAGGTCGAGGGATAGTGGCTTTGTGGCATATCTCGTTCAGTGCAATCACCCTACTAATTCCCACAGGGGCAGTTCTCCAGGTAGTTATTATAGTATTTGCATGGTCAGCACGTCTTTACGAGTTGTGATGCTTTAATATTGTTTAAGTGTGAATGTGTTAATGCTAACGTGACGACATGTTCTATTTTTGTGCTGACAAAAGTATGGTTGAAGAAGACATTATATTCCTTAAGCAGTTAACACGCGTATGGAGCGGTCGTGAGCATGGTTAGAACTATAATTTTGTTAACGAGGAACAGAACCTCCGGATCTGGTGGTATCAGTTGGAAGAATTACCGCTCGAGCACCTTGTCCTGCCTTTGCACCAAATACGGATCACGGGCCGCACAGGTCGTCAGCACTCACGCATGTCAAGCGCGCCTTGAAAGCACGGATAGGTTCAGAACTTCCTGTGTTTGCGTGTGCGCAGGTATGCAATGTCGCCCTTGCCGAAAAGCTTAGTTACGTGCGTCAGGTATCATCCACTGCGCACGAGCGAAAGTTCAGGCTGTGCTTAGAGTATGCGCGACCTTTGTATGGGTGTCTCGATGAGAACCAATGCGCAGGGAGAATTCTTTTTTCTCTCGTTAGTGTATACTGGGATAGTGCATTGGTTCGTATACTAATCTGCGTCTTGTTTTTTTTTCTTTTAGAAATTGGGAGATTGTTCACACTTTAGCACCACGCAACCTTTGGCTCTAGCTAACTGAAGAAGGACTTAGAGAATGCGTTGCGGCCTTGGACTCAGCAAAACTGAGTCCAAGGCCTGCGTAACTAATTGTATAACTGAGGCCTGTATAACTAATTTGAGGAGTTGCATGCAGTGGAGTAGCAATGAAGGTTCCCCCAAGTGTCCTCTGGTCTGGGCGATCAACCGAAAGAAAAGATGTAAAGAAAAATGATAACGATAATAATAGAAGGACACGTTCGGCAGCCGGTCAGTCTAGTGTTGTGGAAATCCCTACGCCAGAAAAAAGTGCGTAGGTGTCCTCGTTGATATATTGTAGGGTTTAACGCGCCGACGCAACGCAGGCAATGAGGCGCGCCGTAGTGGAGGGCTCCGGATTAATTTTGACCACCTTAGGCCGAAATCTCGTACACACGGGCGTTTTTGCTTTTCGCCTCCATCAGGAAAGCGGCCGCCGCGGCCGGGAATCGAACCGCGACCTCGTGCTCAGCAGCGCAATTAGGTCTCCTCGTGAATTTTATATGCTGCAATAAAGGTCTCAAGCTGCCGTGAAAGGTCGAAAAAAGTTTATTTTGGTTTCATTCATCAAAATTACGTAACAAAATGGTGTGAGCCAAATGGGCGCTTCGCCGTTCAGTTCTGAAAACACGAAGTGTAAATGACGGCTGCTTCAACGATCAGTTCTAAAAACAAAAAAAGTAAACTAATACAGTTGCCTTCTGCCTGTGTGTTGCGCTTGACAAACGAGCTGCTTAAAAGAGGTGTTTGAGAGCCGGTTTCGCTTCGCTGTCTGTCACTAAAAGAGATGCCGTGGAAAACACGCGTTCCACGTCAGCTGACGTCACATTTACAACGGAAACTGCCCTTGCGAGTCGGGAAAGCAAGGGAAAGTGGCTAGCGTTCGCTTTCCGTTAGGTCGGAACCGTTTAGGAACAAAGCTTGCAGCGTGCAGCTTGCAGGCGCAGGCGTGACCGCAGTTCCTATCACATGGGCTCTCCTGTTTCGGGTGGATTCTCGAACCAATATTTTAGGCCTTCGTAGACGCTGCTTCGGGCAAAGGCGTCCGAGTGTCTAGACAGGAGGGCCAGTATTGCAAAACGTCCTGGGGGAGGAGGGGGAGCGCGAAGGGAGATGGGGCGTAAGCTGATATGCGAAATTTCGCAGTGAACACAAGCACCGCGCCAGCGTCCCGATGACGGCGAGGTGGGATGCGATCACCGACGGTTCCGGACGCAAAAAACAAAAGTGAAGCGTGGGGAGACAGCTCGCAGCCGGGGCGAAGGCGCCGCCAAGGTAAAAAATCACAAGGCGAAGTTGGTGGGAGAGATAGGGGGGGGATGCCACCGCGGTAGTTCCCCACGACGGATACCAACGGCTTAGAGCCGCGTTTATTAGGCGGAGAATCGCGACGAACTTCGTAGCAGCGCTGTATTTAAGGACATAATTGTAGTAGAATCGCTGCTTATAAATATACCGTGCTTGTAATCAGCCAATCGATTTTAACAGTACTGAGTTATTGTTAAATTCAAGGCTCCGGCTTACTAATGTTTGAACTTGGGCTGGTGGGGATCTTTGCGTATTTTTGCATATTTTGACAAAAAACAGCGCGTAGAAGGAAAGTGCGCTTTATTTTGGGAAAAATACATGTAATTCCATTCCCATTCCATTCCGGGCAAAAGGCGCTTAATTCCATTCCCATTCCATTCCTTCAAGTATTGTCGCCATTCCATTCCCATTCCATTCCGGGGTCGCGAAAATGTGGAATGATTCCGGATTCATTCCAATTCCGGACTGGTAATTCCGCAACACTGCTGCCAAGGTTTTCTTGTCGATTTACCGCTGGCTTTGCTATTGATGGTACCCTACAATGTATGTATGCGCTACCATAGTAAAAGAGCTGCGTGAAAAGTAACGTCCAAAATAACCGACTACAGCGGAGTTCTTTACGGATGCTTTTAACACTATAATTGAAATTGCAATAGGTTTCAGTAACACATTCAATTCAAGCATACATTTGTCCATGGATGTTTGGCACCAAGCCGATCACATCAAAAACGCCACGCGTAAAGCCAATGGGGACACCTCGTCAGAGCACCATTGCGTCATAGTCACGCTGCGCTCCAAAGCAATGGGATTCATCCATAGGAAACTCACCTTCTAAGATAATAGCAATTAGCGCGGTTTCCGCTTCCTCAAATGCAACGACGACCCCGTGTTTGTTGCTGAAAATGTTTATCGTTTTCGCCCTATATTCACAAAAAACTCTACCAATTGACATCAAAGGCGCGTGACTATTAGCTGTTTAACATAAAATTCCTAATTGCCACGTGTGAACTACACTGTACATCTGCAAGGACAGGGGCGTATTTGCTATGTATGCAGCGCAGTGACGCAATGTTTCGCTGATGATAACAAATAGACTGGTGGTTGGAAAGGAAATGAAGTAAGGTATATTTTTGATGTTTAGAGTATATAGCACTGACTCGATGTCGCCCAAGCCAGAGGGTAGTGTATAGCGGAAAAACAAAAGTGACCAACACATGCAAAGGAAACGAGCACTGTTATTCAGCATTGTAATGACGTGTTTCTGTCATTGGTTTCATTCCGACATAGTACGGATGTAGGAAAACGAGTAATTTAATATTTCGGATCTTTGAGAGTGTGGAGTTAGTGATATCAGTTGGTGATGTATTGTTGGTCTTACTATTAAAGCCATAATGACTGCGCAAGCATCAACCTGAAAGTTGTGGTTAACAAATGGGACACAAGTAAAGGCTGCTCTTCCTCTTAGTTTTCAAGGGAAGTAAGTCGAACAGCGTCTGTAGCTAAAATGTTGAATTATTACCCGCAATGCGCTTGAGTTGAATCGTTTGTTTTTCTTTCCCGTTTTGTTTTGTAGAAGCATCAAGCACAATGCGTGCAAATTTCGACTCTCGTTTATTGAACGAAAATGAACAAAGAACACTACTGTTCGGAAAGGTATTTTGTACGTTAAAACCGTGAATTCTGCAACAGATTAAAAAAATTGGGAATGTGTAAATTTCATTACAGATTGTTTTGTGAGTTTAAATTTCAACTATTGGTAGCAGCGTACCTGCTCACGCGGAAATGATACTATTCTATGCATATTCTTTGCATATACTATTCTATGCATATTCTCTCAGGCTTTCTGGGTGTCACCAACGGCGATACACTTTTATAGTGTCATCCTATTTCCAAATTCCACACGACCTGTCTGGGCGTAATATTTTTAGTTCATCATGATCATCATACATCGCTGCAGCATACAAAGCAGTTGTCGGAAAAAGGATTTTGAATACAAGTGTAAGTCTTTGTTACTACATCGTTAACATGGAAGAATATATCAATTCAACAATGGTGCTACCCTAGCCGCCTCCGCAGTTACGGTAACACACGCAGTCTGTTTAGTTTACTTTTCCTGAGCTGTTCGCGGTTTGATAAATTCGGTACTGTATTCACAATCCCGGGAACAAAAAAATCCAGCAAATGAGTGTCTGTACCCTTGGTTAATATTTTGTCATGCTGTACCTTGTCAAATAGATTTACAACCCGTAGAAATATAGCATGAATTCGGCCATCCTTATCAAGACACAGTGCGAAAGCATGAGTGTTTTGTCTCGTTGGGTTGTTGTTGAATGCTTTTTCGTAAACCGCGTTGACAAATTCATGATGCATTGTCGTCTAAGAATGCAAGAATCTCTTAGAAAACACAAAAAAGTTCCATTCTCGCACAGCCTGGAGAGGTAAGAGACGTCGGATGGTAAATATGTAAATTGCAAGTGGCCGCCTACAACTGATTTGACTTTTACCATAACTTCATACATAATGAAAGAAGAGACAGATAACTATAGGTAAGAACACCAATGTTTAGCGCTAGAGAAAACCTGAGGCAAACCAGCATTACGTCTGCACAAATCCACAGCGAAGGAAAGAAGTAGATTTTATGATTAACAATGACGGGCTAGGGAGTCAGCAAATGCGCATTTGTAAGTTATAAATAGTTAAGGGAGACCACTCCTACCATGCGCATGAAGGGGCAGAGGCCGAGAGTGCTGAAGAAAAAGAAATCCACTGGTATTCAAAGTGTGTGTAAACAAGAGGTCCGGCACATCATTGGGAGTAGTAATGTTAGGTGTCTTAGCAGGTAATTGTCATATAACGTTTTGCCGATATTTCCGGTAGAACAAATGTTTTCAGCTTGTTATGTAGCGGTACTCGCAGTGTGGACAGCTATGTAGTGACAACAGAGAGTTATTGTTAGAATTTACAATTTCACTGTGAACTAGCAATGATGGCAAGTAAATGACAATCACTAAAAGATCAGAGTCAACTGAGCGGCTAATTGTCAAAATGTGCTTCAGAATACTTTCATAAACAAGACAAGAGTTATAACCGTTTTCTGTAATCATACTCCCTCCAGAGGTAGTCGTGCTTCATGTGCAATAACACTCTATGTGGAAAATCGAGCTCAAAAGATTAAGCTTAAACCAATCCCCTTAATGCCAGCTTGACCTAAAAAAATTGCATTGTGGAAATACACACTTGAGGGAAATATTAGCCGTTTTATCAATATGTGAATCCGTACGACACTGATATGTTTATGATTTTTCAGTACGCGGAAGAGATAGGGCACTGTTTCGGGTCCTCACCATTCAACTATACCCTGCAGATTAGCGGTAACCTCGCATGCGATTCTTGTTAACAATGCTTCATTGTCGGAGATAATCTACTAGACTAGACTCGAGCAATAGACAGCTGTGCCGTAAAAAGGGAGATAAAAAAAGTTTTTTCACAACCTTTTACTATATAAGAGAAGTATTGAAGCGTGAGACATAGCCTATATAGAAAATGATTATAAAATCATCTTCTGAATACTTGAAACAGTGTAATAAAATTATAGCGACTTTATAAAAGTCGAAAATAAACCATTTCAGATTTTGTGTGTTTACGAATAATTGACCAGAAGTATAATTTCGACTTTTGAAGCTTTTGTCACATGCTGCTTCTAGTGGGCAACATACTTAAATGCATTTTTCTTACTTGTATCGCTTACCGAATGTTTCGGAATTTGCCATAGAATGCGTATTTTGGAATATTAACTACCACACTTCTACAATGAAACTTTTACAGCATGCGCTTAAGCGGTTGCACTGAAATACAAACTGCACAAAAGTTGACGTTTTGTAAAGCGACAGAGAGAACTGTAAACTATCCCTCAATGAAAGATTGATCAGGTGTTTCAGACCTGCAATAGAGCCTAAGTGCCTGATAGGCTCGCTAAAGCCATTGCATCCCTAACAACATCCAGGAACGGTCTATTTACGATTACCTATTCCATTGCCAAGAGGGGCAGGCATTTAAAAAAATTGGTCTAGACGCCGCATTGATTGGTTTTATTGAAGCGCGTTCCTGTGAAGTACAAATGCAACAACGTTTTTTTTAGCCTGTTTCTCAACTCCGGGTGGCGCTCGAGCTCAACTCGTGTAAACAAGTACGAAGTACACAATAACGCGTACTTCTTCTATGTACTTCTGGTGGGAATACAGTAGATCCTGGGGTGACCTAGAGAAGGCCAAGGGGGCAGTGACGCGTTTCCGCATGAAGAGTGGAAGCGCACATACTTTATTTTTTTGTCAATAAACCACGACCTCGTGAAGCGCGCCTGATCTAAGTGGATTCAAAGGCGGCCAACTTACATTTTGCTGGGACTTGAGGCGAGAGCCAAATACAGTGTCTTTTATTATATAGGGCGAGAGCTGCAGGTGTCTCATTTAATATGAAAATTGTTCGAAGTCGTATCGTCATCGCCGTCAGCATGAACGGTGCCAAAGTAGTGGCGTTTTAAAAAAGAAAAATAGAAGTTGCAGTGCGTGATTTGGAGACGGATTGTAGGGCCATGCCAAGTGCCCTAACATCAGCTCTAACCCAGCAACCTGGGATTGTGGAACAAGTAGCCTATTGCGCGGTCGTGGAAGGTGCCCATGACGGCGCGTACGTAGATGGTGCGCACCCTTAGGATCACTCGGGCTGTGTCGAAGCTGTAGCGTTACTTGTGCCCAATCGTTCTATTGGAGTACTTCCCGCCAAACGGAGCAAGAAAGCAAGAAAGAGAGGCAAACACCATTTACGGTAGACAAGGCTTCATAATAGTGGTTTTTACCTTCAAACAATATAAGTGACCTAAGCCCCCTGGACATTGTTTTGTTTTTGGAGTGTTTGGTGCCACCTGCGACAGCGCAAAGAGGTCTGTTTCAGCTTCGTAATTGACAACCCGTAGTTTCATTGGAATGTACACGAGAAAATTCATTGAATGGCAATGCGCCTTGGGGCGCAGCCCGGTAATTCACAGGGTTTATGTTAACAGATTTCCGGATATGACACACCGGTTGTTCAAGCTAGAACACATACCGCCGTCATGACAAACGTTTTTGAATTTCTAGGCATGAAGGGATAAAAACACAGCTAATCATAGTTCTTTTTGATCTGTTTTCGTAGTTATATCTTCAAAAAAAAATTATGATATTTAAATAAGGACAGTTTTTAAACGCACACACCAAAAGCTATTTTTTTAAATAACTGAACTTGACAGCATAAATAATGGCATGAAGACGTCAAAACATTTCTACGTGAATGACGTAACACAGGAAGTGGTAAAACAAATGAAGATTCGCAATTTTAGCAAAGCAAAACCACCTAAATATTTAAAACCGTACTGAGGAGTTTTTTATCTGTAATTAGTCCCACCGTGACGTTACAATCTTCGTTGTCAGTTGAATGAGAGGGAATGTTGCGATGGTAAGGTTGGGCAATTGAACTGCAGGCTGAGGTAAATGCTATATTTTAACAGGTCGAAAATATAGTAAACGCGATGAAGGACAAGCAGACGACGGGAGCATAATATAAGATGGGGAAAGCACAACATGAGCCTCCGGTACACATAATCTCGAGGTTTGGAAGGTCCGAGGAACGGCAACCACTCAACCGCAGGAACGGCAGCGTCCAACCACCGGAACGGAGCGTTAGCAATTGGCGCACCAGCGTCGCAATGACGGTGCCCAAGCGTTCTCGAGCCTTGACATGGGTAGCAACGGTTTGTTTCGGGTGACCCGTTGCCCAGGCGTCCCACGGGGTCGTTTCCCACGTAACCGCGCCCTGTTCGGCGCTTGCCTTCCATCTGTGTCGTCGTTCGAGTTCCTGCGATCATTTTTCCGCGCGGCTCCTCTTCCTTGTCGTCGTTTCTGCTGTTCCTGCTGGTTCTACTGGGAGGTGAATCGCTCGTGTGTCATTCATCCCACTACCCCCACATTACGAAGTTGTTAGGGGACCAAAAACTGTTCTTCCTTACGGGAGTGGAAAGTAACCTAATGTTGTTTAGGTCGTCACACGCATAATGCAGTATGAAGTAAAAGAATCAGTTGATTTATGACCGTTAAGAAGTGATGGACTCAGACGGAGAGTCTCAAGACCAATGAAATTCTACTCATCTAGTCTGCGCTCACTTTGTCGGCGCCTTTTATGTACTGGACAGTGAAGCTGTATTGTTGCAACGCCAAGATCCAGCGCTGAACTCGGTTGTTGACGTGTTTTGCCTTCTCACGGTATTGCAAAGGCTGGTGATCCGATTCAATGATAAATGCATTGCGATACAAGTAGATGAGGAAATTCTTTACGGCCCAATACAGGCTAGGCACTCACACTCAAATGTCGGATACCACGTCTCATCCTGCAGCAGGCTGTGACTGGGATACGCCGCCGGGGCGGGACGTCTCCACCGCTTTGCAAAAGCACGGCCACAAGGCTCGTGTTTGAGGCATCAGTTAGTAGTACAAACGGTTTGGTGTGATCCGGTGCGCGCAGTATTGGAGCGGAGACAAGACAGCGCTTTAGGGTGTTAAACGCTTCTTTGGGCCACCCCCAGGCGACCCTGTGGCGCTTGTCCCTTCTTTGTCAGCTCGGTAAGAAATTTGGCAATCGCGACGTAATTCTGTATAAACATCTGGCAGTAATTAGCCAACCCAAAGGAAGGACTGCAAAGCTGTCTTGTTTGCTGGTCTCCTTGAAGCAAGGATCTTCTATAAGGTCTGAAGCATTGGTTGTACTTGAAGGCACCAATTTGATGTCCCCCCCAAAAAACGTTATTCTGTGTTCGCCTATTTCTCACTTGCTAGATTTGATGATCAAGTTGGCTGCTCGGATGCTCTCAAAAAACTTGCCCGAAAGCATCGAGTGTGTTCTTCCTATGTATCGGTGGCTGTTACCACATCGTCGAACTATCTCTATACGTTAGGCAAGTCACCCAGAACAACTCGGATGAGATGGATAAAAACAGCCGGTGCCGTAGGCTTATTTCCGAAGGGCATACGGATCGGTATCGGAAGATGTAGACAACCCACGTACAGGAAAACGCCGTCTTCTCACGGCTGTCATTGTGGTACAATGGCACTGGGTGCCAATATCCTTTTGTAAGGTCGAGCCTACTTTGAAAAGAACATCTTCGAACCTACACGCACCAGAATAACGTCAATGCGGGTAAAAGGTACCGAGTCGGGCAGAAGAATCTTGTTCAGCTCCCTAAAGTCAATGCTCAGTCGGATGGTGACGTCAGTGTTTGAACATCACATGGGTGCATAATAAGGGGACTGTGACTTCTCTATCCAGATAATGAATAGCAGCCTACCATTGTGCATAAGAAGAAAGTGTATGACAGCTGCATCTTACCGGTACTCACCTACGGGCAGAAACTTGGAGGCTCACTAAGGGGTTCAACTTAAATTGAGAACGACTCAGCGGGCCATGGAGCGGAAAATGATAGGTGTAACATTAAGGGACAAGAAGAGAGCCGAGTGGGTCAGGGAGTAAACTGGTGTTAAAGACATTTAGTGGAAATTAAGAAGAAAATGGACGTGGGCAGGGCATGTTACGAAGGCAAGATAACCGCTGGTTTAAGGGTAACAGAGTGGAACCCTAGAGAAGGCAAGCGATGCAGGGGGGGGCAGAAAGTTAGATGGGCAGATGAGATCAAGAAGTTTGCGGGATAAATTGGTCACAGTTGGCACAGGACCGAGGTAATTGGAGAATAATGGGAGAGGCCTTTGCCCTGCAGTGGGCGTAGATAGGCTGGTTATATGATGATGATGATGACTTCTCTATCATGTCTATTCGCAGCATTTCCTGGACTTAACTTTCGATTGCCAAAAGTGAGGCGAGAGGTATGGGAAATTGTAGAATGTGCACTGGTGTGTCTGATGTTAAACTCAATGCAAAGTGAAAAGGTTAGTTTTACCTGGCACACCTGCTTAGATTGTCTTGTAGTGCTGGAGCAGTCTTCGACATTCAGTGATCTGGGTATCATCAAGGGAAGCAACGAGCTTGATGTCTGTAGCCGTCTGTGTCCGGCGGATTGGTACGGATAACGTACAATCCTCAGTTACGCAGCCTACGGTTCAATGAGGACCCGAGCAAACATCGTTGTTTGGGGTAGCGACTGATGCGTGGAGTGACGGCGAAGCATTTGGGTCTTCGTAGTGTTTCACCATATTCACATGGAACACCTTGCTCTTCCCACCAAGGTCGATCAAGTAATCAAAGTCATTCTTTGTCTCGAGGACATTGAACGGCCGTTTGCATTGCATTACAGTTTGTTGAGGGCAGTCGGAAGCAGGACTAAAACTTTCTTTCTCGCCTGGATGGAGGTTTCTACGACGACCCTCGCGGTCATATTATTTTTTCTGCTTGATGTGGAAAATATGAAGTTCGTCGTGTTCTAGTCGGCCCATCTGTTATAGCCGATCCTGAAGGTCGACGAGGTAGGAATACGTAGTGCGAAATTCGCTGTAGATGTTTTTCGTTAGTCCAAATCTCTTTCAGGAAAGTCAATTGGCCACGAACCTGACGTCCATAAATTAGATCGAAAGGCGAGAAACTGAGACTTGCTTGTGGCACCTGGCGGTACGCAAAATGTAGTAGTGCCAGATAGCGATCCCATGTGCATGGCTTGTCTTGGCACATTTTCTTCATCATGGATTTAAGTGTGCCTTTATATTTTTCCACAACGCCATTCGTCATAGGATGGTAGGGACTTGTGTGGAGAAGCTTGACAGTAGCCGACCCACTTCCTTCATGTGCTCCGATGTAAATTTGGCTCCTTGGTCCGTAATCATCTCCTGGGTATTCCAGCTGCAGAAAAAAGAGTCCACGAGAGCTTCTGATAACATATACTGCGTCCATCGCAGGAAGGGCTACGGCGTCGGAATACCGGGTCGCAAAGTCTATTAGAGACACGATGTAGAGGTTGCTTTCGTCTGAATTAAAAAAGAGCGGTCCAATCAGGTCAGCAGGGACGCGCTGAAATGGTGTCCGGTTCAATGGCGCGTTGACTAAAGAGGCTACGCCAAACTTGCATTTGGGGTGGTTCTCTGGCAGATGTCGCATGACCCCACAAAGTGTTTGATGGCCCCTTGTACATCCGGCCAATAATTATCTAAAATTTTATCGCCTTTTTTTCGTATGCCATGATGTCGCGCCCCACCATAGTCTCACGTGCGACTCGAAGGATGCTATCTCTGAACTGTTCTGTACAAGTAATTGTTTGAATGTTCGCCCAATAGCGAGGTTGTTTTTTTTTTCGATACAAAAGGCGCTCACTTTTGAGAAAGGTGTAGTAACGCCCTTTCCCGGAACGAAACTACTTTCCAATTTTTCGGTAGAAGAAACTCAAGGTTGGGTCGTTGTTCTGTTCTTGAGCTACCTTGCCAGTGTTGACATCAACGTGGGGAACGGTAGCCACCTTTAAAGGTGATGCCCTTTATTCCTGAGTACTCTGCAACAGCAAAGGATAAATTACTAGGATCCGACTGCCGACGTCGTGCTGGTCTGCTCGCCGGTGCTTCCCTGTCGCAGGCAACTGCATACTCCAAGTCAAGATCTCGCTGGTGAGGCTCCTGACGCGTGGATGTTACCAAGAACGAGGTTAAAAAGGGGACAGGCCATGCAGGTCGCACAAATCTCGGCTACAAAATACGGTGTGTGCACTTGGATTCTCTCCTCCGGTGGTTTCTTGATGGACCCGTCTAGAAAGACAACACGGCGTGTTTTTCTAGTGAAACAGTCGTCGTCGACCAGGTCATGGCGGGCGATGGCAGTGTTGCTCCCAGTGTCTCGAGAAACCACCTCGAGGACGTACCTTAACGAACACTCGTCCAAGAACAACTGGCATCCCCTCGACCAGGAACGGTGAATTATGCCCGGTGTCATCACAGTGACGACCAGTTGCGTCAGACTGCTTGTGATTCTGGATCTTCACTATTAGAGCCCTCCTTGGAAGTGCGTTAAGAACACAAGCAGCCATGTCGTCGTTGCTTCCCAACTGCTACGGCAATTGTCAGAAGTGTGCCCTGGTCTGTCACACTTAAGGCATTGTTCCCGCTCTTTGATCGTAGTTCGACGGTCTTGCGCGTGGTGCACGCGACGATTAGACAAAAAAAAACCTGTGCGCCGGCCTTTTCTGTGCATCTGTTCTGCCCTTGAATCTTTTGCCTGTCAGTTGAAGCCGTTTTTTATGCTCGCAAGTTAAGTTTTGCGCCTCCAGGAAAGGGGCCGAGCTGTCTGCCATGGGACTTATATGGGCACACTCACATTCCTCCCGGAAGACGACGAGCTTCGTGTGGCAACAACCGTAGAATTGTTCCGAGATTACCAATCGCGGAGACCGTCGTATGTTCTGGAAATGTTGGCCATGCCCAACCCAATGGTCGAAGTAGCTCGAGAGCCTCCGCAAACGGCCTTCCCGTCTCGCCATTTTCAGCCTGGGCTTCATGAAACTTCTCCTGGTGCCATCGTGAATTTGAACTGCAGGACTAACGTTTTCGTGACCTTGCTGTAGTCAAGCGACTCCTAGGCAGTCGTACGGCCAATCACCAACGCTCAGTGCTTAGGCAAACAAGTACAAGCGAAGCCGACGGCACATTTTTCCTGCGGCCACCCCTTTCCCGTCGCCACGCGCTCGAAGCGCTTCAAGTACGCGTGTAGGTCGTCGCGTCTTTCATGAAACATGGGTATTACCTTCTGCGTATTCAAGACGGGTACATTTAGACTGGTTTTGTTACCGGCAGTAACGGCAGTGGTGCTTTGTGACCCTTCTTGAAGACGAATTGTCAACTCCAGGATTCGCATTTTCCTGCGGCACCCATTTCCCGTCGCCACGCGCTCGAAATGCTTCAAGTACGCGTGTAGGTCGTCGCGTCTTTCATGAAACATAGGTATGACCTTCTGAGTATTCAAGACGGGTACAATTTAACTGGTTTTGTTACCGGCAGTAACGGCGGTGGTGCTTTGTGACCCTTCTTGAAGACGAATTGTCAACTCCAGGATTCGCATTTTCCTCTCGGCCGCTTCCTTGGCTATCTCGGCAGCTTCTCGCCGTCCCTCTTTTTACCATACTGCACCTTCATGGAGTTCCCCTCTCCCAGCTGCACTCTCTGTACGCTGCTCTGCCCGTTGGGTGTTGATCCACTAGCGACGTTCCCGTCTTGGGCCGACCCAGCTGCGTCCCAATCGCCACTAGCTCCTCCACATCCATGATGGAGTTTTCAATGACGTGTTTTCCCAGCACTCAACTCCTTCCTACAGATGTGAAGGCGGCGACCCTGACAGGCTCGCCACTTTTGCTAGGAATGGGCCAAGGACCATTCAGGCAGAGACGAACGGTGTTTGACACATTGAAGATACATTTAACGAGATGAAGGACAAGCACACGGGAGAGCATAGTATACGACGAGAAAAAGCGCAAAAACAGTCTGCCGGTACAAAATATAATCTGGCAGTTTTGAAAGGGTACAGGCAATGCCAGGTAGCGATTGAACTCACATTCCGCAATGATGCGTTTCTGGCTGCTCAACAGCTGGAACGGCAGCGCGCAACAGCCGGAACGGAGCGTCAGCAATCGGCGCACCAGAGCCGTGATGACGGTGCCCATTGGCGCTCTCGAGCCGTGACATAAGGTAGCAGCGGTCTTGTTTCTGGTGGCCCGTGGCCCAGGCGTCCCACAGGGTCATTTCTCACGTAACCGAACCTTATGCCGCTGCGTCCATTCCAACCTTCGTCGTTCGAGGCCCTGGCGATCACTCCTGGCGGCTGCTCTTCCTTGTTGTCGTTGCTGCAGTTCCTGCTGCCTAAAATGCGAGGATTAGTTAACGCTCATTCACTGCACTATTGCTCTGACCACTGCTATTCCTTTTGCAATAGCTATACAGGATGGGTGCATTACAATCAGTATGTCATCGTACCGCCTAACCCCCGGCTATCGTTGAGTGTGCTACAACCCGGAATCTTATGACAGATTATGCTGTTACAAATGAGAAGGAAATTTGACGCGCGGACCAGCAGATGGGACTTTTTGGGTAGACGCTCTTTAGTTCGTCCACAGCAGTACTCCTCTCGGGAACAAGTAGCAGTAGAAGTAATGTAGCGAGTTGGGCAGCCATTAAAATTGCACCTTCGAAAAAAAGCAGATCTGCAGGAGACAAAACTGTAGAACAAGCAGAAAAGATGATCACTTGGCGAATGGGACAGTGTGAGGTACCGGCCTGCCTTTGTGCACGTGCCATCTGCTTTATTAGTGTTTTTGCTATCATGACAATGTGGCGGGCAGCAGTTTCCTGCCGTGGGATTAAGCGAGCACCTTAACAGTTTGCCTGACGTATCTGTTGTTATTTGTGTCAGCCAAAAAAAAACGCAACTTGTCCATTGTACACGCCTCAAAAATTGACCATGCCATTGAACTCACTTCGTTCGCATTGATGACACGTTTGGTTGTCAAAGGCAGGGCAAAGAAATTATAAAGCAATATCAAAGTGTTGGTGTTTTTTTAACCTATATGTTTGTTTTACTTACTTTTGCGTAGTATTTTAAGACAGCGTGATTCGACTTTTCTTTTTTTGTTGTTTTCCGTGCAAACACATTTTTTTAAAAGGGTAACAGCGCACAAACACGACTACACAGAAGCAAGAGAAGACATGACAAGCGCTGAACCTTCCTTATCTGGCTGAACAACAGACCATTCATTCTGGCGTATAAAGCGCACAGTGCGACTCACGGGGAGGCTACAGGTAGGCAGTTTTGTCCTCCGTAAAACGCCCACACCTTCAGAGATGCACCGTTCTTTTTCGCACTCTTGGGTGGCGGCTTCCCCAACCTTGCGTACCAGTGCAACAAGTTCAGCGGCAGTGTTCTTAGGCTAACAGCGAACTTTGGGCTTTTTTCGAGGACGCATACGACGTGGCTTGGAAGATGCAGATCTTCGAGGGTGTGGATAGGGTTAGTCGCACACGGAGTCTTCTTCGGAACGATGGCTCCTAAACGAGGCAACATGTGCTGCCACCAGCACTCAGTTGTTTTTTCCAGAATACGCACGGATTCCTGCCATCGAGCCGAGGTGCGGTGAGCCTCCACTGCTCTGTGCAGGCGCTGGAACAGGCACTCTTTGAAGAAGCGGCTTCTCTCTTGCCACTCAGCTCTGGCGGTTGCACAGACAGTGAAGCCACGCTTCCTTGATGTAGGAAGGCCTCAAACATCTACAGTCCACCCGGTGGAATTACTTTGTTACGTATCTAGAAGCCAAGCTCACGACACTTGCATCTGGCGAAGGCAGTGAGCGAGATGAGTGTTTGCTGGGTCGATTGAACGAACAGTTGAAAGAGCCCAAAGAAGTCGAAATGAAGTTCCCGAGGATGGCTTGGTGGGCTAGTTGGTATCGGACCTTTGAAAGAAATTATGAAATGCAAAACGTTTGCACACATCGGGATTGGGCTTTTGTGTTGCGGAGTAGAGCGATTGATACAATAAAGTCGCAGCTCGGGAAGCGCAAAGTCGTTTTATATCCCCTGCAAGCTGCTGAGAATGACATTCTCATTTGGTCTCCTGCACTACGCTCGCGCTTCCATCAGCAACAGACCATGGCTACATTGGTGCTCCTCATTTCCCCTTTTGTTACACAGAGCGTGATCGTTACCAATTGTCTGGAGGGGAAAGTGCGCCAGCGGGTACGAAGTTGATGGTACGCGAAAGAAAAAAAAAGGCCTGAATTGCATTACCAGTGCATAAACAACAACGGAGGGTCGAACCGTTTCGGCATGAACCGGTAACCGTTATTTCTTTTTTCGGTTCAGTTGCGCTTTAGGTTCAGCGTGCTCAATAATTAACGGTTCGGTTCAGGTTCAGTTCCGGTAAAAAATACCGGTTCCGTTCCGGTTTTCGGTTACGTTCAGTTCGGTTCGACACCCTGCTGTCAATCCACTTGTTCTGCCACACTCAGTGCTTTCCTTCAGCATTTGCATCCGCTCAGTTTAAACCGTGAACTTCAACTGGACAATGCGATAAAATTCATAGACCTAAAACAATGATTCTATGATGGCCGTCTGTGTTGTCAGTACGAGCATCGAGCAGGCAAACCGTGACACCCTTTCTCGTGTAGACAATCGAGATATTGTAAAGCGGGGTGTAGTTAATTTGTGTTCTAAATAGCCCCAGGAAACCTTGTCCCCGCAAAATGGCAGAAAGCCTGGACTGAACTGACATAAAAGCACGGTTCCCCGAGAATCTCTTGACAACAGTTGTGCGCGTGACATTCTGAAAGGATGTATGAAGGGCATCTGCGTACGGCAACAGAAAGAACACTAGAGAAAACAGAAATACTCCTCATTTTTACAAGCATGGTGTCCACCCTGTCATAAAGATTTATGGGAAAGCTGATAAAGTTGCACATTTTCACTCTGCAACACGCCCTGATAAGGTTGCACATTTTCTGTCTCCAATACGTACACTCGACGCTCATCAATTACACGCCTGTAGGACCACTAAACGGTGGTCGAGCTAAGCGGAAAATAGAAGAACTAATGGTAAACTACAATGCAGTTTCTGGGTGGAACCTCTAAATTTGATTATGCAAAGTGGTGAGATAAAATTGACCATACTAAGAAGCAGCTGTACTAATGTGCAATAAACTGAGCAATTACAGTGTCTTTTTGTTTTTCTTTGCAGGCTATTCCTTCGGTGGGCAAGTTATCAAAAAATTTGTCGCAGGGATTTTGGAACCCTCCCGTGCAGTGGCCTAGATGCAATGTGGCTCTCACGGAAGCTGGAAGGGCCCTCACATGTGGCCCTCAGGAGCTGGAAGCTACGGCATGACCTTATCTTCAGAAACGGTGTCATTTGACACAGCATGAGACTCTTGGACGGTACAGACGGAAAAGAAGTTTGTGTACACTGCAGGCTTTGTTAAAACTGAAAAAAAATGCAAAATCACTGTGGCCCTTTTTTCCTGTCCTACGGGACGGGATAAGTCTGAAGCTATTACAATGATTGACGGACTGTAGGTAGAGGCGATTGTGCCGAATGCCACACGGTTTTTCCCGCATCCGAACAAGACGTCTTGTAACATCGGGAAAACAGCTTACACAATTGCTGCCTGGGCTGGTCGTGCATTACCTGTGACTTCCCAGAATTTACCGCGTTACCGTCCCACGTTACCGAGGTATTTGACACTGACGCAGCTTGGAAGGACGTCGTTGCATGCATGAACCGACGCTTCGCAAGCGCCACCGCGCATCCATTTCGTCAATTCATTCATTGTCGCCTGAAATCTGGCCAGTGCGTGAAGGAGTATTACGATATAAAAATGGGTCTAGGACGCCTTGCTGGCCTAAAGGACGCTAACCTTATATCAGGGCTCATGAACGGCCTCCCTGCTGAAAGGGAAATGGCTCTTGCTGGGCTTACTCCATCCACCCCAGCAGCGTGGTTTCAGGTGCGCTTAGAGCAGAGGCTGTTATGCAACGAGCTAAGTCGTAGCGCGTTGCAGCAGGTCGACACGCACAGATCATGTGCAACGAGCGGCAATTCCCATCAGCGTCCGCCTAATACGCCGGTACGAGCACCCATGTCCGACTGCAGGCATTGCGCCATGGCTGGCTTGCCACGATAGATGCACTGGCACAATGAATTCCCACGACGCGCAAGCATTTCGCCCTCGCTACCAACCAGGGAAACGAGGAGGGCGACCCAAAGCTATGTTAATTCACTTTGATGCACTCATTAACGGGCACCCAGTCAGTGCTACTCTTGATACCGGGGCCACAATTACCTGTATCAGAGAAGCAGTGCTGACAACCCTTCGCCTGCAAATAATGGGAGATTCATGCATCACTGTAGGCAAGTAACATCATCTACCAAAACTTTGGGTCACGTCAATCTAAAAATACAAATAGGAAAAAGTCACCAAGAAATCCAAGCGCACGTTCTGCAAGGAATGAAGAGCAACCTACTTCTTGGCTTGGACAGCGCCTGCCTCTTCATCTTGTTTCTAGATCTCGACACCCTGACCCTACGCCAAGGACATTATGTCCTCCACTCTCAACGCCCACAAGTCCCGTTACGCGGCTGACAAAAACGCTTGTTACAGGAACTTCAAGCTTCGATTTGGGCCACCTAAATGAAATTCAAGGTCTGCAGACTTACCGGCAGTACAGATAGAGAGATGACTTTAATGCAAGATTTCTAAAGAGACGATTTGGACCCCCTCCCTCATCCGTGCAATTCGATCCTCGCTTCGATCCGGACTGCTGTCATCGGCAAGCTGAGCAGATCATTGTTCTGCAGTCTTAATTTTGTAGCTTCTAAATGTATCTATCGAGGACATTTTTTTTTTTCAAAATCGAAGTGACATTGCCTGCATCACTACTGAAATGCAGGACATCCCTAATGTTTTTGTTTCTCCTGTACACAACCCGTGGGGGTTCGGGAAAAATATGTTTTAGGCGCTCACTTTGGGTAAGAATGTTATAGTGCTTTTTAGTATAGACGAGACTACGTCCCCATCCGCAGGGCCCCCTATCGATGCTCAGAAGCCGACAGCGTCGAAATCGACTGCCAAGTCAACGACCTTCTTACACAAGGCGTAATGCGGTTATATACATCTCCGTACGCTGCTCCGGGGCTTCTGGCAGAGAATAAAGCGGATGGGCGAACACGTTTTTGCATACACTACCGCAAGCTTAATGCGGTGACAGTACCTGACTACCAGCCTATCCCTCGCATTGAGGACGTTCTTGACTCTCTAGGGAAATCGACGTTCCTTCCAACGTTAGACATCACTTCGGGTTACTTGCACGTCAAGATGCACCCAGAAGACATCTCTAAAACAGCCTTTGTCACACGTACCGGTCACTACGAATGGCGTGTCATGCCTTTTCGTCTGCGCAACGCTACAGCCACTTTCGAGCGGGTGGTCAAGTCCTTCTTTGCAAAACATCGATCTTCACGACTGTGTATACCAACTATTAAACCTCTGCGCAAAGCTGGAGCGCACAAACACGCAACAAAGGTGCTTTCTTTCTTCCTTGCTCCCCTACATCTTCCTTGACGCCACACTGCCATGCTCTGACGGGCGACAGGCCGCTTGTGACGCACCAGTGTGACGCAGGAAGCTCTCAACCGTACGGTTGCGGTATTGGTGGGCCCCGTTATATGCTGTAGCAATCAGCGTTCCCGGCTCAGGGAGAAACGCGTTTGCGCGCAGCGCTCCTGCACCGGCGGCGCGGCGTATTTGTCCTGCACCGGTGGCACGGACGAATGTAGATCGTCGCGATCCGTTACACGAGCTTAGCTGGGTTTGTAGATATAGCATGTCGTTTACAAGGTGTGAATAACGCTGAAAAACAATGAGCATCGCTGCGGGCACAAACGCCCGCTACACGCGTGACCACGGCAAGCCTCTGCCTGCACGGTCTACAAGCAGCCCACTATGCGGTGTATACACGATACGGCATACACCGCAGCAGCAAAACTTGTCACCGCCCGCCAGAGCGGGGCTATTGCTCAAAATCAGTTTGCAAATACGCGAGAGGGGGTGATAAAGCAGTGAAAAATTGCGCGGGGGATCGTCGTCGTCGCGGCCTCGCAAAGCAGTGTCTGGATAACTGCGGCGAAGGTGAGCCTTTTTTCAGACCTCGGTGGGACGAGTTCACAGCGACAGCCCCGCATGCCAAAACGCTAGTGATCCGCTATGGTTCGTCTTTGGCAATCTTCAATTATCGTCATTAGCGAGCGTGTTCTGTTTGGCTTCCCCATTTACAATCTTGCTTTCACCAGTTACAAAGGGCGGAATGGGATTACCTCAGAAGAAGCTTCATTACCACACGTAGGCGAATTTTGTTTGTCTACTGCGTGCTCCCAGCGGTTTTTAGCACTTGTGTTTACACTGCGACAAGTTAGCGCACACCAAGCAGGCGACACCTCACAACGCCTAGTAGGGAAACTGGAATCAGCCCTGAGCTATACTGATCAGCTGAAAAATCTACATACCACTGAAATGTTTTTATCGTAGGTCAAAAGATGACGAATCGATAAAAACCTACAGATACAACGGCGGTAGCACTAAAATTTCCCTTTGTTTAACTGCAATTTATGTTATGTTCATCCCATCGGGAGGCCATCGTTTTATGATATGGGGAAAAAGGAACTTTCTAAAATATGCTTCATACTACCTGAATGGTGCGATATTCCACGAGGCTGCACCTATTGAGCTTCAATCCTTTATAATAATGACTGGAAATGTAACAAAAATGGGCGTCTCAAACTCTGTGATCGGCAAGCGAAGCAAATCAAAGATAAGGTGACTGCGCAAACCAGAACAGTTTTTGCAAAGTTTTATGTGCAAGTTCCTGTGCCTAAATAGTTTTGTAACGTCGGAACACGATATTGAACTGACCGCTACTTCCTTATTCACAGTTGCACCCGAAGCAATTTGTAAACGTGTCACATCAATTCACTTCGACTCTCGGTGATTCCCGTAGGCATGAGGGAAGGAAGAAGAGAGAACAGCCCTCCAAAAGGTTTCTAACAATAAAACATGTTTCTTGAGCCAAAATGGCCGAGATCAGATTAGCGGGTTGTGTAGTCTCTAATATAATATTTTCGATACGATACGATGCGATACGAAGGGTATCTGCAGACCGCGGAAGAAATAATAAAATAGCTGGAGTTCATCGTGTTGCATGAAACGGTGTAAAGAATAAATCACTCTTGGAAGGCCTACGGCAATCAAATGTAAAAAAAACATCCTCCAAATATGAGCGGAGAAAAAGTACACCTAATGCAGTTAACAGAGTAACGATAGTAAGACTACGATAAAAACAATGTGGTCTCGCCAGACCTTCCTGATGTTAACTAAATACTAGACGAAAAGGCTAATCCTGCGAATATTTTGTACATAGCCAGCATAAAATGCGCAATGAATTTACCAACAAGTTCTTGTGATAATTTATTTTAAATAAACCAGTTCAAGGAAATAATGTCAGGGCGGCTCTTGAATTCCACAATGATGTCGCCGAAAAGTTTGCGGTAGGTTTTGATTCATTGTGGGGTTTAACGCGATTATGGAACACAAATAATGAGGGGCGCCATAGTGGAGGGCTCTGGATAAATTTTGGCCACCTGGGGATCTTGACCATGCGATGAAATCTCGTACGCACAGCCATGTTTTGCTTTTCGCCTCCATCGCGGAAGCGGCCGCCGCGGCCCGGATTGAACCCGCGTCCTCGTGCTCAGCAGCACAGTGCATTAGCCACTGAGCTACCGCGTCCAGTGCTAGCGCTCAGGCAGTCATTGTAGAGAAGGCAGTAATTATAGAGCGACAAGTGAAACACTGTAAAAATCCGGTAATCAGGTTACATGGAACCCTTCAATACCCACCGCTATTTTTGAAGATTATGAACAACTCCCAGGCCCTTCTCAAACCCTGATCCTCCATTCTAGCGAGGCTACCCCACATTCGCTGTTTATACACTGTGTGTTTGCTTCCAAGCCTGTCGCGTTCTTCTCTGAAGCTTTACAGAAAAGCTGTCTATCGGTAGGATCCACAAGATTATCTTCGGCAGCACAGCGATGTACTCAAGAATTGCGTACGAGCGTAGCTCCACCTTTCAGCGCCCACTGAAATGCCAGGATCTTAAAACTGCGACACAACTACCTTTAGAAAAAAAAAAGTTTTCCGAAAATTGGCGAGAGGGTTTTCATACTTATAAACAAGATGACTTATATTTCATCTAAAAAAAAAACCACCGTTCGGATATGGGTGTAAGCTTGGTATTCGTGTGTTGGCGTTTTCACATTATGTGTTGAAATGTTAAGCATGGCCCTGTGCGGAGAGATAATGATTACAGAAAACAGCTTTTACTCTTGTGTTATCGAGAATATCCTGGCACAACGAAAATGACAATTATCCTCTAACACGAATCTACCATTACTTCTAGCGTTATTTACTTTCCATAATAAGTTCACCGGCACGATATAAGCGTATATAATTAGTGACTGCTGTCATAACGTAGCGACTACGCAGACAGTATGGCAATAGAAAATGGCTGACTGTTGTCTTACCGGAATTATTCAGAAACAAATTCAATTACAGTTAATCGCTAAGACTACCTAAACATCACGTACCGCAGTTTTGCTGGTACATGACGCGGCCATCGGCAACGCAATCTTAATTTCTAGGCATCGTGAGTCTGACCATCGTATTCTGCCATTTTTATTTAGGACCCACTACTGATTCGTATCATAAAGATTGGACTTTTTTCACCAATCCTGAAATGGGGTACATGTTACTTTTCCTTTCCTTGCACTGAACAGGTGCCACCATTCTCATCCAGCCACTTCGCACCATTTAATCTCCGTTTCTTCATGCGAACCACTCCAGTTTCATTCGGTTTCCCTGTCATTACCCTTGCCACGTACACCTTTAAGGGCCAGACACATGTCCGTCTTTGCAGCCGGATTTCGGCGCCGGTAAACGTTCCGGAAACCGCTCCCCACTGCCGTTTGGTGGAATTGGAGACACATGGTGCGCGGACGCCGTCGACGCGTCGGGCCGCCCCGTTCCGTCGTGCGTGCATGCAGCCTTTGGCAGCCCGCACAAGGGTCGCATTGACGCTTGACGGAGTTCTCCTGGGTGCCCCGCGATGCTCGTGATTTCCTCTCCTAGGAGATTGTTGCTTTAAGTAATTGGGGCCAATTATATCCATTTCCGCTATTTCAAGCAGGAATAGTCTGCCGGATGCAATTAGGTCACTTTCTTCTTTATCGCCATTTAATAAGCACATTAAAGGATTTCTTTTGCAGTTTTGGTTCGTTCACAGTAGTTGTACGAATGTGTAATTTTGCGTGTGTTTATCTTTTTTGTTGTTGTTGTATGGTTGTTTGTTCGCGGTTTTATTGAATATGTGTGTGTTTGTGGTTTTGTATTGCTACTGGGATACAATTTTTTTTTCTTCAGTGTCAGCTACATTCCAATTCACTTTGTTCATTTTTTTCCCACTTTCTTTTAAACGTGCGCAATCCTACTGCGTTTTTTTTTTTTGAACCTTTGAACTGCGTTAGTTTTTGTCCTCTCTTGACCTAAATTCTTTGGAGATTTCGCTTAAATGCACTGTTTCGTCTCTTTGTTTTTCTGCACATTCTGAATTGTTGTTTTGCCTAAAATTGTGATTTGACATACAATACACTGTAGTGTGTCCGGTTTTTTCCTATTTCCTTTTTCTTCGTTTCTTTTTTCTTTCTTATTTGTTTTTTTCTTCGTTCCATCATTTTTTTTTTCTTTTTTCTTTTCTTCTTCTCGTTCTTTTCTTTTAATTTAGTCTGTCTGGTAATGTTACGACATGAGTTCTTGGTTTGCATTGCTCTGTTGTTACTTTGGCTCTGTAAGTGTAACTCTGAGACTTGTGATTATTTAAATTGTCTTTAGCTGCTTTTCATTGTATTTTTTCTATGTAATTACATATCGAGGGTCCCAGTGCGGTATCAACTATGGGACCCTTGCCCGGATGTATCTTCATGTAACATTCCTCTTTACAATAAACTTCTTCTTCTTCTTGTTCTAATAGCGTAAATGGATATAATTCGCCAAGCAGAGTTTTGAAAACCTAAAATGTACTACAAAATAGAAAAAGAAATCATAACTGTGAACATACTAAAAATATGTCTTACATGTGCTCGAAAACGAAGACGTAACTTAAAAATCCAACAAAAGAACGTTGGAATTACAAAAAAAATTGAGGAGGACGACCCCAGTTGTGTAACGCCCTGCAGTTCCACAAAAATGCGTAACTGGCGGAAGTAACACAGTTGATCATTGTAATAGCGTAATGAAGATAAGTGGTCAAACAGAATATCCCCCCCCCCAATACACAGCATAACCATTTCACAAAAATGGGGACGAATTTAAAAATGCATCTTTACATATATTACGAAAACGAAGACTCAACTAAAAAGCCCGGAAAAGAACGACGGAAACACGATAAAAATCGCGCAAACGGACGAAACCAGCCCTACTCCTGTCATCTGCGGGAAAACACACTATTGGTCAGCGTGAGGCGCTTAATCAATATAATGGTGCAATTTAGCTCATTGGCGAAAAGAAACCAAATAAAAAAAAAAAAACACCCAACGTATTGGGG
>JABSTR010003334.1:0-26404 GCA_013339765.2 Haemaphysalis longicornis | reverse complement strand
TTTCACTTTATTTACCGATGAACATTTATATCAAATTTCAATTAAAGTTTTAGGCCATCAATGATATTGATCTTACGAATATTCAGATTTTAATAAAGAATTTGATTCTTTCATAATTCCAGAGAGAGAAATAATAAAAAACATTTCGATTATTAGACACAGATAACAATTTAGTCCTCCCCGTTATTAATATTAATATTTAATTTCATCAATAGATGTTATTCATTCTTGAACTATTCCATCATTAGGGCTAAAAATAGATGCAACTTCCCGGACGTCCCTTAATCAGTCTTTTTCCATATCAAGGCGTCCAGGAATATTTTATGGTCAATGTTCTGAAATTTGTGGTGCTAATCACAGATTTATACCAATTTCATTAGAACTACCTTCATACCTAATTTTATTAAATTTATTAATTCCTCATTGAATGACTGATTAAAGTGATGGTCTCTTAAACCAATTTATAGTTAATGTTAACTTTCAATGAAAAACTAGTTAATTAATTATAACAAAAGAATGTCATTCTTTAAAACTTAAAAAGTGTTTTTTAATTCCTCAAATTTTTCCAATAAATTGGTTTATTTTATCTTATTATAATAATAATAATATTTTTAGCAACAGTTTATTTCTATTTTTTAAATTTTAAAAATAAAAATAAAATAAAATATATAAAAAAATATTTTATAAATTTAATTATAAATTTTAATGATAAACAACTTATTCTCTATTTTTGACCCATCAACATCTCAAAGATTTAATCTTAACTGATTAAGTTTAATAATTTGAATATTTATTATTCCTCAAGAATTTTGAGCATCATCTTCTTTTTTTCTAATTTCTTGAAAAATTCTAAGAAAAAAATTTTTTCAAGAAATTAGAAATAACATAAAATTAAATAAATTAAAAATTGTTTATTTATTTTCTCCATTTTTTTTTTCATTGTAGAAAGCAATTTTTTAGGTTTAATCCCTTACGTTTTTACTTCATCAAGTCATTTAGTATTTACAATATTTTTTGCTTTTCCCTTTTGAATAACTTTTATTTTATTTTCTTTAATCCAAAATTTAATATAATAATAGCTCATTTAGTGCCATTAGGATCTCCTATAATATTAAGATTTTTTTAGTAATTATTGAAACTGTAAGAAATTTAATTCGACCAATTACTCTTTCTGTTCGTCTAGCTGCTAATATAATTAGAGGGCTCTTTTAATTCATTTACTTTCTTCTATTACAATTTTTAGAAAATCATTATTTCTATTAACAATTCCTTTAATAATAATTCTTTTAATATTAGAAACAGCTGTTGCTTTCATTCAAGCATTTGTATTTGCAATTTTAATTAGACTTTATATAATGAAAGATAAATAAACTTATGATATTTCATCCTTTTCATCTAGTGGAAAAAAGCCCGTGACCTTTAACAAGATCAATTTCTGCTCTTTCTTTAACTTTAGGTTTCGTAAGATTTTTCCAAAACCTAAATTTTTTTTTGTTAATTATTAAAATTTTAATAATTTTTTTATATCATCATTTCAATGATGACGTGACATTTCACGAGAAGGATCTATCAAGGTTATCATACATATTGAGTATTAAATGGATTAAAAATAGGAATAATTTTATTTATTTTATCAGAAATTTTTTTTTTTATTTCTTTTTTCTGAGCTTTCTTTCACAGAAGCCTTTCACCAAATATTGAAATTGGTAGTCAATGACCCCCTAAAAGTATTTTTCCCTTTAACCCATTTGAAATTCCTTTATTAAATTCTACTATTTTAATTTCATCTGGTATCACTATTACTTGAAGACATCATTCAATTATAAATAAAAACTATATTCAACCTTAAACTCTCTTTTAATTACAATTATTTTAGGTGTTACTTTTACAATATTTCAAGGATTTGAATATTTTCAAGCTCAATTTTCTATCTCTGATGGAATTTTTGGCTCAACTTTCTTTATAACAACCGGATTTCATGGAATTCATGTATTAATTGGTTCAATTTTTTTATTAGTTTCTTTTTTTCGAATTAAAAAACAACTAATTTCATCAAATCATTTTTTTGGGTTTGAAGCTTCCGCATGATATTGACATTTCGTAGATGTAGTATGACTATTTCTTTTTACATTTATATATTGATGAATTTATTATTTAATTAGTATAATAAATAGTACATTTAATTTCCAATTAAATAGTTTTTAATAAAATTAAATAATTTTATATTTATATATTACTTTAATTATTATTATTAGAATTCTTTTCTTTTTATTTTTTTCTTTGGGCTTTCCCGGGAAAAAGCCAAAGAAAAAAATTCTCCATTTGAATGTGGATTTGATCCCTTTTCTTTATCTCGTGTCCCTTTTTCATTAAAGTTTTTTTTTATTGGCATTGTTTTTTTAATTTTTGATGTAGAAATTGTAGTAATTTTACCCTTTCCTTTAATAATAATAATAAAAAATTTACATTTTACATTTTCTTTTTTTTTAATTAATTTATAATTATAATAGGTCTTTTATATGAATTAAATTATAGGATGCTTGATTGAATGAAATAATTAAGAAAAGTATTTAAATAAAATAAATTCTAATTTGCATTTAGACATTGGGTCACCCTTTTCTGTTAAAATAAAGCGATTATATTGCATTCAGTTTCGGCCTGAAGTTAGAACTTTTTTCTATTTTTTAATAGAAGCCAAATTTAGAGGCGTTTCACTGTTAATGAATTAATTGATTTCTCCTATTAAATATAAGATTAATTATATAGGCTTCTAACCTAAAAATAATGAATAATTCATTTAATCTTTAATTTAAATAGTGTAACTTAAACACTTAACTTTTTCGCTGTTAAAATTCTTTTTAGATTTAAATTAATTACAAAAATTGATGCAAATAAAGTAAAATATATTTAAAAAAATTAAACTTAACTTTTTCGCTGTTAAAAATCTTTTTAGATTTAAATTAATTACAAAAATTGATGCAAATAAAGTAAAATATATTTAAAAAAATTAAACTTAACTTTTTCGCTGTTAAAATTCTTTTTAGATTTAAATTAATTACAAAAATTGATGCAAATAAAGTAAAATATATTTAAAAAAATTAAACTAATTAAAAATAAATAAATAATTCTTTGGGGTAAAATAATTTTTCATGCTATTATTATTAATTGATCGTATCGTATACGAACATAAGTCCCCCGAATTATAATAATAATAAATATAATTATTAAAACAAAAAATTGACTTAAATTTCTAAAGCCTAAAAATAAATAATTAGTTAAATATCTAATAATTATAATATTTCCATATTCAGATATAAAAATAACAGCAAATAATCATGATCCGTATTCAATATTAAATCCTGAAACTAACTCGGATTCTCCTTCAGCTAAATCAAATGGTACTCGATTTAATTCAGCTAAAATTGAAATAAATCAAATAATAAATACAGGGAATAATCTAAAAATCAAAGGATAATAAGTTTGGAGTTTAATAAAATAAAATAAATTAAATCTTTGAGGTATAATTGAAATTGTAATTAAAATTAATGCTATTCTTACTTCATAAGAAATAACTTGGGCAAATCCTCGATAAGAGCCAATTAACGAATACTTAGAATTTGAAGCTCAACCTCTAAAAAGAATAGAATAACTTCTAAGGCTTGAAATACAAAGAAAGAAAATAATTCCTATTCTTAAATTTAAAGCAATATTAGAAAATTGAAAAATTATTCATATTATAATTATTATAATAATTATAAAAATTGGCGCAATAATTTGCAAGTTTTTATTTATATAAAATATTTTATTTATTTCTTTTCTAAAAAGTTTAATTGCATCTCTAAAAGGTTGAAATAAACCTAATATCCCAGTTTTATTTGGCCCCTTTCGAAAATGACAATAACCTAAAAATTTACGCTCTATTAAAGTAAAGAAAGCAATTCTTAATAATACTATAAAAATTAATATTATAAAATAAATTAAATTTAAAATTATTAAAGGAAAGGAAATTTTCATAAAGGAAGCTTAAATTCCTTGCATTTTCTGCCACTTTAATAATTACAAAAATTGATGCAAATAAAATAAATAAGGCTAAAAATTAGATTTTAAAATTCCTTTCGTACTAAATAAAATTAGTTTTTATTAAGATAGAATCCAACCTGATTCTCATCGGTCTAAACTCAGATCATGTAGGAATTTAAAAGTTGAACAAACTTCTTATTTTAATATCTTCATTAAAAAAGTATCCTAATCCAACATCGAGGTCGCAAACTTTTTTGTCAATATGATCTATCAAAAAATATAACGCTGTTATCCCTAGAGTATTTTATCATATTTTCATTAATAATGGACCATTTTCAAAATTAAAAAGTTTTTAATATTTTTTAACCGCCCCAGTTAAAATTTAATTAAAACAAAAATGTATTAATTTAAATTTTAAAAATTCTTAGGGTCTTCTTGTCTTTAATTTTTATAATTGTTTTTACACAAATTAAAAAAATTTCAATTTTTAATTTTAAGAAAGTTATTCTTTGATATTCCATTCTTTTAGCATTCAATTAAAACCTTATTTCAATACCTTTGTATAGTCAAAATACTACAGCAATTTAAAAAAATTTTCATTGAGCAGGATTTGCATTTATTGTCTTTATCTAAATGCGTTGTTTTTATTAAACAGTCAAAAAAAGTTATTGCCTAGTTCTTTAAAATTAAATTTAATTAACTTTTAATTAATTATTAAAAATTATAAATAAAAAATTTTTTTACTAATATTTTCATTTTTTTTTAAATTTTTTATTAAATTTAATTTAAAAAAAAAAATTTTTTTAATTTTAATTAAATTTAATTTATTTATAAAAATAAATAGAAAAATTTTAATTCTTTTATTAATTTTTTAAATATTATAAATTTAATAATTTTTAGCTTATCCCAAAAACTTTTTTTTGTAATTATAAAAAATAAATTAATTTTACAAAATAATATTTAATTAATTTTTTTAACTAGATATTATATTTTTTGATAAGAATTTCACCTCTAAAATTTATTTTAATTTAATATTGAAACATTAGAAAAATTAAATTTTAGCTCAAAATATTTCGAGAAAAATAAATTTTTATTTTTTTTTAAAAACCCCTAATGCAAAAGGTACATTAAATTTTCTATTAAATTATAATAATAATTTCCTTTTCAGTTTTTTTAAAATAAATTAAAAATAAAATAAATTTATTAAAATTAATTAAATTATTAAAATTTTATTATAAAAAAATGGTAATTTATACAAATTTTCATTGTAAATGAAACATCTAATGATTTCATTTTTTAAAACACTTTCCAGTATTTTAACTTTGTTACGACTTATCTTAATAAAGAGTGACGGGCGATATGTACATATTTTAGAGCTTAATTCAAATTAACATTCTATTTTAATTTTACTTTCAAATCCTAAATTAAAATTTTAATTTAAATAATCTCTTAAAAGAATTGTAATTCACTTCATTCTTAAACTTTTACTGCACCTTGACTTAATTTTTTTTAAATTTATATAAATTTTATAAATTAAAATTATTAATTAATTTAATAGTGGTATACAAATTGACTTAACAAATTTAAGTAAGATTTAGGTGTTTTATCCATTAAAGAGCAAATTCCTCTGAGAAGCTTAAAATACCGCCATAATTTTTTGCTTTCGTAATTATTATTTACTTACAATGTAAAGCTCTAAATAATAGGGTATCTAATCCTAGTTTATTATAAGAATTTTAATTTTATACAAGATTTAATTAAAAAAAAATTTCACCTTAATTTTTAATAACTTTAATTAAATTTATTTTTTAAATTTTATTATAAAAAGAATTTTTCTATTTGTCTAACCGCTGCTGCTGGCACAAATTTAGCTAGAAATTTACTCTAACTCTTAATAATTATTAATTATTTAAAAAAAATAAATTTTCTATTTTTTGTTTTTTAAAAAATGTATAAAAAAATTAGAATTTTTTCTTTGAAAACCAAATTTAATTTAACTTAAATAAAGAATAAAATAAAAATAATTCGGGAAAATTTAAATTTTTTCAAAACTCATGTCTATCGGTTATCTGGATATATAAAAGGATGTGAGTATGCTAGGATTTAGTGGGTAAAACACCCTTATTTTGAAAATAAGACCTATAATTTGAGCAAGATGTAACCATCTTTTTTTTTTTTCCGAATTTATTAATTAGTAGATGTGTACATGACTTAGTATGACCCTTTGTTACTCTCCTATGGGTCAATAAATGAGACAGCCGGTCGTGGACCCTTATTCTAAATAGATGTAATTATATCTGGCGATAGTAAAATGCCTGAAAAAGGATTATCTTGATAGGATAAATCATGTAATTTAATTTACTTTTACTAATTTTTTTAATTAACTTTAATAAATTTAATTATTTTTTAAAAACTCAAAATTTTTTGTGATAACACCCAAAGTTATTTGCATCATTTTTTGTAATTAAAATGTTTTTAACTGATATTTTTACATTTTCAGTGTAATGTTTTAAAATTAAACTATAAAAACAAATAAATAAAAATATTATTAAAAAAATTATACCAAAAACAATTTCAAATTTATTTGTTTTCTTAATTAAACTAAAATTATAATTATTTATAATTATTTTCTTTATTCCTAAGGGGCCTATTATTTCTATTCATGTTCAATCATTAATTCTTATTTGTAACAAATGTTTATTATTTCTTAATAAAATGTAACTTGTTAAATTATTTAAATATCACATTTTCATAAAAAATTTTATCTTTATTAAAATATATAAGTAATTTTTAATCTTTTATTATATATATATATACAAATAAAAATTATTATTATTATTATTAATTTTTGTTGATTTGACAAAAAGTAATTGAATAATTGGAGATAATTATTCATCTCATTAAATTCCTTATTATAATTAATTTTAAAGATAAAATTAAAATTGGAAATTTTATAAAAATATTTAAATTATTAATTAAAAATCTTACATTTATAATTCCTTTAAATAAAATTATATATCCAAGACGCATATTGTAAAGAAAAGTAAATATAATACCAATAATAAAAAAAATTATTTCAATTATATTTTGAGATTTAAAAAAAAAAAATTCTATAATAATATCTTTTGAGTAAAATCCTCCAATAAATGGAAATCCTATTAAAGATAATATGCCAATAATTATACAACTTAAAATTGTTGGGCTAAATTTAAAAAAATTTGAAAGAAAACGAATATCTTGATTTCCTATTAAATTATGAATAATAAAACCAGCACATAAAAATAATATTGATTTAAAAATAGCATGTACAATTAAATGAAAAAAAGCCAAAGATGTAAGCCCCAAAGCTAAAATTAATATTATAATCGATAATTGGCTTAAAGTTGAAAAAGCAATAATTTTTTTTAAATCGTTTTCAAAAAAAGCGTTAACTCCGGATATAACTATAGTTATTAAAGAAATTTTTAGTAAAAAACTTCTAAAGATTCTATAATTAAATAATAAATTAAATCGAATAAGTAAATAAACACCGGCAGTCACTAAAGTAGAAGAATGAACTAAAGCAGAAACTGGAGTTGGGGCAGCTATTGCTGCAGGAAGCCAAGCTGAAAATGGAATTTGTGCTCTTTTTGTTATACCAGCGATAATAATTATTAAACCCCAAATTAATTCAAATTTTCGGAAAGAAACTAGTTCAAAAGAATTAAAATTAATTGCAAAAATAATTATTATAATAATTATAACATCTCCAATTCGATTTCTAATAATTGTCATTATTCCTGAATTATACGAATTAACTCTTTGATAATAAATTACTAAACAATAAGATACCAAACCTAATCCGTCTCAACCTAAAATTAATATACATATATTAGGCATTAAAATTAAAAGTAATATTGATAAAATAAAAAGTAAAACTATTCAGCAAAAAGATACTTTATTTTTATCTAACATCATATATCTAAATCTGTATCACAAAACTAATCCTGAGATTAACAAAACAATAAAAGAAAATATACAACTTATTCAATCTAGTAAAATGTAGAATTTAAATTCATGTCTTAAAATTGTTACTAAAGAATATTCAATAATAACAAAGGAATTATTATATAATAAAAATAAAAGACAAATGAAAAAAAATATTGAAAATATTAAAAGTATTAAAGTTCAATTAATAAAAATTGTTTAATGAAACTTTCATCTATAAAATCACAATTTATAATTTTTTTTTAAACTAATTAAACTTTTTATAATCATTTTATAAAAAAATTAAATTTTATGAATCATAATATTAAAGGTATAAAATGTAAAAATAATAAATAATATTCTCGAGCAAAATTATATTTTTTCTAAAAATTATTCATCTTTGACCATGATTAATATATCTATATATAAATATTGAGTAACAAGCTCTTAGAAAAATTAATATTATTATTGGGATTATTAATAATATTCTAAATTTTATTACTCTTAAGCCTAAAAATAATTCTCTAAATAAATTTATTGTTAAAGGAGCTGATATATTAACAATTCTAAATAAAAATCATCATAAAGTTAAATTTGGAAAAATTAAATTTATTCCTTTAATTATAAAAATATTTCGGGTATAAAATCGTTCATAAATTAAGTTACTTAAACAAAAAAGTCCCGAACTGCATAAACCATGGCCGATTATTATTATTAATATTCCATATGACCCATGTAAATAAAATGTTAAACAACCTCTTAAAGCTACACCCATATGGGAAACAGAAGAATATGCAATTAAAGATTTAATATCAATTTGAAATAAACAATAAATTCTGATTATTACTGCCCCTCATAAAGAAATTACAATAATAATTATTCTGTAATTAATTAAATCAATAAAAAAAAAATCTTTTAAATCGATATAAGCCATAGAATCCTAATTTTAATAAAACACCTGCTAAAATTATGGAACCTGAAATTGGTGCTTCTACATGCGCCTTAGGAAGTCATAAATGAAATAAAAATATAGGAATTTTTACTAAAAAGCCTAAAATTATTAAAATAAATAACCACTTTATTTCCCCAAATAATCAATCATTATAAATAATTATAAAAGAAATTCTTTTCATTAATATTAATACTAATAAGGGTAATGAACCAAAAATTGTATACATTAATATATAAAATCCAGCTTGAACTCGTTCAGGCTGTGAACCCCAGCCTATAATTATTAAAATGATTGGGAATAAAACTGACTCGAAAAATAAATAAAATATTATGAAATTATTAATTGAAAAACAAAAAAATAATAAATTTATTATTATTAAAATATAAAAAGTAAAAATTTTATTTTGAAAAAGATTATTTAATCGTCTTGCTATTAATATTAAAAAAGTAATCCAAACTGTTAAACTAATTATTCTAAAACTTATAAGATCAAAATATAAAAAATTTATAGTTAATTCAGCATTATTTACTAAACCCTTCAACAATAATAAAATTATTAAAATTATTAAATAAATTATAATTTGATAAGAATTTATAAAAATAAAAAAACATAAAATTAAAATTATTGGTATATATATTAACATTTAATTAAAGTTATTATTTTTATTATTTCATTACCATAATAAAATCTTATTATTACTAACATTCTTAATCCCAGCCCAGCTTCACAAACAATTCTAATTAAAAAAGCAAATACACCTAAAATATTAAATATACAAAAATAAATACAAAGTATTAATAACAAACTTATATAAATAAACTCAATTCTTAATAAAATTATTATTAAATAATAACGATTAATAAAAAAAATAAAAATTCCTATTAAATATAATATAATAACTAAAAATGCCATAAGTTATGTTAAAATAATTTAATTTAAAATATTGATTTTGTAAATCAAATTTGGATTTCCTTTTAACATCAGAAAAGATTATATCTCAACAAATCTCCAAAATTCGCATACTAATATTATATATTATTTTCTGAGATTAAAATTATTATGTTTTTATCAATTATTTGTGCTTCAATTTTCCATCCAATTATAATATTATTAACTTTAATTTTATTAACATTATTTTTATCAATAATTTTTTATTATTCATACCAATTTTCTATTATATCTATAATAATAATTTTAATTATTTTAGGAGGAATATTAATTATTTTTATATACATAGTTAGATTATGTCCTAACAAAAAAATAAAATTTAATAAAAAAATTAGAGTCACTTTTACATTTTTATTAATAATAATTTCATATAATATGTACATAATAAAATTAGATTTAGTTTATATTAACAAAATTTACTTAGTAAATTTTGTTAATATAATCATTGTAATAATAATTTTTCTTATGTTAATATTAATAATTGTTGCAAAAAATTTAAATTGAATTAATGCCCCTATTAAAAAATTTATTTAAACTTATGTTAAAATTAATAAATCCATTAATTAATTTACCTACCCCTTCTAATATTTCATTCATATGAAATTTTGGCTCACTATTAGGAGTTTGTTTATTAACTCAAATTATAACAGGTTTATTTTTAGCTATAAATTTTTCAAGTGATATTTCTACCGCTTTCTCTATAATCTCCCATATTCAACGTGATGTTAATTATGGATGACTAATTCGTTCTATCCATGCTAATGGTGCATCAATTTTTTTATTTTTATATACATTCATGTAGCACGTGGTATTTATTACTCATCTTTTTATTTTAAAAAAGTATGAATATCAGGAATCATAATTATATTTATTTTAATAGCAACAGCATTTTTAGGTTATATTTTACCTTGAGGTCAAATATCCTTTTGAGGGGCTACTGTAATTACAAATTTAATTTCAGCTATCCCATACATTGGTATTTCAATTACTTACTGAATTTGAGGAGGATTTTCAGTTGACAACAATACTTTAATTCGTTTTTTTACTTTACATTTTATTCTTCCTTTTGTATTATTAATATTAACAATAATTCACATTATATTAATTCACGAGAAAGGCTCAAGTAATCCTTTAGGAGTTTCAATAAATCTAGATAAAATTCCTTTTCACCCTTATTTTACAATTAAAGATTTACTAGGAATTTTTTTAGTAATTATAATATTTTCATATTTAATTATCATTAATCCTTATAAATTTATAGATGCAGAAAATTTTAATATTGCAAATCCTATAATCACTCCGCTTCATATTCAGCCTGAATGATATTTTCTTTTTGCTTATGCTATTTTACGGTCAATTCCCAATAAACTTGGAGGAGTAATTGCATTATTAATATCTATTATTATTATTATTAGATTTTCATTTTCAATAAAAAATAAAATATCTTCTTTTTATTTTAACATTATATTTAAAATTATATTTTGGTTTTTAATTAATTGTTTTTTTATACTAACTTATTTAGGAGCCATACCTATTGAATATCCTTTTGATTTAATAAGAAAAATTGTAACATTTTTTTATTTTATAACTTTTGTTATAATTCCTTTAATATAGACTTTTTAACTATATTAAGTATATATTTTGAAAATATAAAAAAGATTGTTTTCTAAAAGTCTATTCATTATTTCAATTGAATTACTTCATAAATAAATTCTAAATTTACTGCAATTTTTTCTGCCAAATTGAATAAAAAGAATAAAATAAAAATAATTCGGGAAAATTTAAATTTTTTCAAAACTCATGTCTATCGGTTATCTGGATATATAAAAGGATGTGAGTATGCTAGGATTTAGTGGGTAAAACACCCTTATTTTGAAAATAAGACCTATAATTTGAGCAAGATGTAACCATCTTTTTTTTTTTCCGAATTTATTAATTAGTAGATGTGTACATGACTTAGTATGACCCTTTGTTACTCTCCTATGGGTCAATAAATGAGACAGCCGGTCGTGGACCCTTATTCTAAATAGATGTAATTATATCTGGCGATAGTAAATCTTATTGAAATTAAATTGCAAATTTAAATTTGATAATAATTATTATCTAAGATTTTTAATAAAGTAAGCTAATTTTAAGCTATTGGGTTCATACCCCAAATATGATTTTTATAATCCTTTATTAATTTTTTTTAAAAAATTAATAATTTGAATTATTATTATTACTGTATTAATTTCTTTGTCTTCAAACTCTTGATTTATTTATTGATTAATAATAGAGATAAATATAATATCATTTATTCCTTTAATAAATAATTATAAATTAAAAAATTTAAATGCCATAATTACATATTTTGTAGTCCAAGCTTTTTCATCCTCTTTATTTTTTATTTCGGCATTTCAATATAATATAATACAAATTGAGTTTTTTTTATTTTTAATTAATGTATCAATTTTAATTAAATTAGGAATAATTCCTTTTCATTTATGGTTAATTTCAATTAGAGAAATATTACCATGTCAATTCTATTTTAATTTTATTAACAATACAAAAAATTATTCCTTTATTAATTGCTGAAAAATTTATAAATATTCATTAATTCCTTTATTTACAATATCAACTTTTTTTTGCATCATTTTTAGCTATAAACATAAATTAATAAAAAAAATTCTAATTTTTTCTTCAATTTCACATCAAGGGTGAATTTTATGTCTTTTAGTAAAAAATTTAAATTTTTGAATTGCTTATCTAATACTATATTTTATTATTTTCTTTAATATTATTAAAATTTTCAATAAACATAGAATTATTTTTTTTCTGATTTTATAAAAAAAAAAATAAAGACAGAAATTAAAATTAAAATAATTATATTAATAATATCCTTAGGTGGAATACCTCCGTTTTTAGGTTTCTTTATAAAAATTGTGTCAATTTATTATTAATAAGCTTAAACTTAATCTTTATTTTTATACTTATTTTATCTTCATTACTTAATTTATTCTTTTATATACGAATAATTATCCCCCTTTTTTTTTATTAATTTAAAATTTTTTACTTGAAACAATATTTTTTAAATAAAATATTTATATAAACATGAACTTAATTATTTTAATTATTTAGTATATATATATATATAAAAAGATTTAAGTTAAATATAAAACTAGTTACCTTCAAAGTAAAAATTATTTTTATAATAAATCTTATTAGTAAAAGAATTATATTCATTAATAAATTTACAATTTACCGCCTATTCTTCAGCCATTTATTACCGCGATGAATATACTCACTAATCATAAAGACATTGGTACAATATATTTATTTTTGGCGCATGAGCAGGAATATAGGATTAAGTATGAGAATATTAATTCGACTTGAATTGAGGTCCACCAGGAAGATTAATTGGCAATGATCAAATTTATAATGTAATTGTAACTGCCCTGCATTTATTATAATTTTTTTTATAGTAATTGCCTATTATAATTGGGGGGATTTGGGAATTGACTTGTTCCTATTATACTAGGGGCCCCTGATATAGCTTTTCCACGTATAAATAATATAAGATTTTGACTTCTCCCTCCTTCTTTATTTTTGTAATTAATTCATCTTTGGGTTGAATCAGGGGCAGGGACTGGGTGAACTGTTTACCCACCCTTATCATCAAATTATCCCATACGGACCCTCTGTTGACTTAGCCATTTTTTCTCTTCATTTAGCCGGAGCATCATCAATTTTAGGAGCAATTAATTTTATTACAACTATTTTAAATATACGCTCCATTGGTATATCAATAGAACGTATACCTTTATTTGTGTGATCTGTTTTAATTACAGCTATTCTTTTGTTGTTATCTTTACCTGTTTTAGCAGGGGCTATTACTATGTTATTAACAGATCGAAATTTTAATACTTCATTTTTTGACCCTTCAGGTGGAGGAGACCCAATTTTATATCAACATTTATTTTGATTTTTTGGCCACCCTGAAGTTTATATTTTAATTCTACCAGGTTTTGGAATAATTTCTCAAATTATTTGTATATAATACAGGCAAAAAAGAACCCTTTGGAAACTTAGGTATAATTTATGCTATAGCAGCAATTGGTTTACTAGGATTTATTGTATGAGCACATCATATATTTACAGTTGGTATAGATGTTGATACTCGAGCTTATTTTACATCAGCAACTATAATTATTGCTGTTCCTACAGGAATAAAATTTTCAGCTGACTTGCAACTTTACATGGATCTAACATTAAATTTAACGCTTCAATTTATGGGCCTTTAGGTTTGTTTTTTTATTTACTATTGGAGGGTTAACAAGGAATTATATTAGCAAATTCTTCAATTGACATTATTTTACATGATACTTATTATGTAGTAGCTCATTTTCATTATGTTTTATCAATAGGGGCAGTGTTTGCTATTATAGGGGCCATTGTTCATTGATTTCCTATATTTTTTGGTATAAATCTTAATTCTGTTGTTAACAAAATCTCAATTTGTTATTACTTTTATTGGAGTAAATTAAACTTTTTTCCCTCAACATTTTTTAGGCCTTGCAGGGATACCTCGACGATATTCTGATTATCCTGATTTTTTCTCTAAATGAAATTTCTTATCTTCTTTAGGGTCATTAATTCATTAGTAGGAGTTATTATATTAATTATTATTATTTGGTTAAGAATTGAAGAAAAAAAAATAATTAATTCTCTAGATTTACAAATTCATCAATTGAATGAATATTAAATTTCCCCCCCTCAGAGCATTCATTTAATCAAAATAATATTATTATTAAATAAACTTATGATAACTTGGTCTCAATTAGCATTTTCAGACATGAATTCTCCTATTATAGAACAAATAGTTTTCTTTCATGATTATTCAATAATAATATCTTAATTATTACAATTATTACAATTTATATAATTATTAATATTATATTAAACAATTTTATTAGTCGTTCTTTAATAGAAGGCCAAGAATTGAAATTATTTGAACAATTATCCCAGCTTTAACTTTAATTTTTATTGCAATTCCTTCTCTTTATTTACTTTATTTACTAACAGATGAAACATTTAATAATCAAATTTCAATTAAAGTTTTAGGCCATCAATGATATTGATCTTACGAATATTCAGATTTTAATAAAGAATTTGATTCTTTCATAATTCCAGAGAGAGAAATAATAAAAAAAACATTTCGATTATTAGACACAGATAACAATTTAGTCCTCCCCGTTAATATTAATATTAAATATTTAATTTCATCAATAGATGTTATTCATTCTTGAACTATTCCATCATTAGGGCTAAAATAGATGCAATTCCCGGACGTCTTAATCAGTCTTTTTCCATATCAAGGCGTCCAGGAATATTTTATGGTCAATGTTCTGAAATTTGTGGTGCTAATCACAGATTTATACCAATTTCATTAGAACTAACTTCAATACCTAATTTTATTAAATTTATTAATTCCTCATTGAATGACTGATTAAGTGATGGTCTCTTAAACAATTTATAGTTAATGTTAACTTTCAATGAAAAAACTAGTTAATTAATTATAACAAAAGAATGTCATTCTTTAATAACTTAAAAAGTGTTTTTTAATTTCCTCAAATTTTTCCAATAAATTGGTTTATTTATCTTTAATTATAATAATAATAATATTTTTAGCAACAGTTTATTTCTATTTTTTAAATTTTAAAAATAAAAATAAAATAAAATATATAAAAAAAATATTTTATAAATTTAATTATAAATTTTAATGATAAACCACTTATTCTCTATTTTTGACCCATCAACATCTCAAAGATTTAATCTTAACTGATTAAGTTTAATAATTTGAATATTTATTATTCCTCAAGAATTTTGAGCATCATCTTCTTTTTTCTAATTTCTTGAAAAATTCTAAGAAAAAAATTTTTTCAAGAAATTAGAAATAACATAAAATTAAATAATTTAAAAATTGTTTATTATTTTCTCCATTTTTTTTTTCATTGTAGAAAGCAATTTTTTAGGTTTAATCCCTTACGTTTTTACTTCATCAAGTCATTAGTATTTACAATATTTTTTGCTTTTCCCTTTTGAATAACTTTTATTTTATTTTCTTTAATCAACAAATTTAATATAATAATAGCTCATTTAGTGCCATTAGGATCTCCTATAATATTAAGATTTTTTATAGTAATTATTGAAACTGTAAGAAATTTAATTCGACCAATTACTCTTTCTGTTCGTCTAGCTGCTAATATAATTAGAGGGCATCTTTTAATTCATTTACTTTCTTCTATTACAATTTTTAGAAAATCATTATTTCTATTAACAAATTCCTTTAATAATAATTCTTTTAATATTAGAAACAGCTGTTGCTTTCATTCAAGCATTTGTATTTGCAATTTTAATTAGACTTTATATTAATGAAAGATAAATAAACTTATGATATTTCATCCTTTTCATCTAGTGGAAAAAAGCCCGTGACCTTTAACAAGATCAATTTCTGCTCTTTCTTTAACTTTAGGTTTCGTAAGATTTTTCCAAACCTAAATTTTTTTTTGTTAATATTAAGAATTTTAATAATTTTTATATCATCATTTCAATGATGACGTGACATTTCACGAGAAGGATCTTATCAAGGTTATCATACATATTGAGTATTAAATGGATTAAAATAGGAATAATTTTATTTATTTTATCAGAAATTTTTTTTTTATTTCTTTTTTCTGAGCTTTCTTTCACAGAAGCCTTTCACCAAATATTGAAATTGGTAGTCAATGACCCCCTAAAAGTATTTTTCCCTTTAACCCATTTGAAATTCCTTTATTAAATTCTACTATTTTAATTTCATCTGGTATCACTATTACTTGAAGACATCATTCAATTATAATAAAAACATATATTCAACCTTAAACTCTCTTTAATTACAATTATTTTAGGTGTTACTTTTACAATATTTCAAGGATTTGATATTTTCAAGCTCAATTTTCTATCTCTGATGGAATTTTTGCTCAACTTTCTTTATAACAACCGGATTTCATGGAATTCATGTATTAATTGGTTCAATTTTTTATTAGTTCTTTTTTTCGAATTAAAAAACAACTAATTTCATCAAATCATTTTTTGGGTTTGAGCTTCCGCATGATATTGACATTTCGTAGATGTAGTATGACTATTTCTTTTTACATTTATATATTGATGAATTTATTATTTAATTAGTATAATAAATAGTACATTTAATTTCCAATTAAATAGTTTTTAATAAATTAAATAATTTATATTTATATATTACTTTAATTATTATTATTAGAATTCTTTTCTTTTTATTTTTTTCTTTGGGCTTTCCCGGGGAAAAAAGCCAAAGAAAAAATTCTCCATTTGAATGTGGATTTGATCCCTTTTCTTTATCTCGTGTCCCTTTTTCATTAAAGTTTTTTTTTTATTGGCATTGTTTTTTTAATTTTTGATGTAGAAATTGTAGTAATTTTACCCTTTCCTTTAATAATAATAATAAAAAATTTACATTTTACATTTTCTTTTTTTTAATTAATTTTATAATTATAATAGGTCTTTTATATGAATTAAATTATAGGATGCTTGATTGAATGAAATAATTAAGAAAAGTATTTAAATAAAATAAATTCTAATTTGCATTTAGACATTGGGTCACCCTTTTCTGTTAAAATAAAGCGATTATATTGCATTCAGTTTCGGCCTGAAGTTAGAACTTTTTCTATTTTTTAATAGGAAGCCAAATTTAGAGGGCGTTTCACTGTTAATGAATTAATTGATTTCTCCTATTAAATATAAGATTAATTATATAGGCTTCTAACCTAAAAATAATGAATAATTCATTTAATCTTTAATTTAAATAGTGTAACTTAAAACACTTAACTTTTCGCTGTTAAAATTCTTTTTAGATTTAAATTAATTACAAAAATTGATGCAAATAAAGTAAAATATATTTAAAAAATTAAACTTAACTGTTTTCGCTTGTATTAAAACTCTTTTTAGATTAATTAATTACAAAAATTGATGCAAATAAAGTAAAATATATTCTAAAAAAATTAAACTAACTTTTTCGCTGTTTAAAAATCTTTTTAGATTTAAATTAATTACAAAAATTGATGCAAATAAAGTAAAATATATTTAAAAAAATTAAACTTAAACTTTTTCGCGTTAAAATTCTTTTTAGATTAATTATAATTACAAAATTGATGCAAATAAAGGAAAATATATTTTAAAAAAGTAAACTAATTAAAAATAAATAAATAATTCTTTTGGGGTAAAAGTAATTTTTCATGCTATTATATTAATTGATCGTATCGTATACGAACATAAGTCCCCCGAATTACTAAATAATAAAATATAATTATTAAAACAAAAATTGACTTAATTTCTAAAGCCTAAAAAATAAATAATTAGTTATTAAATATCTAATAATTATAATATTTCCATATTCAAGATATAAAAATAACAGCAAATAATCAGATCCGTATTCAATATTAAATCCTGAAACTAACTCGGATTTTCCTTCAGCTAAATCAAATGGTACTCGATTTAATTCAGCTAAAATTGAAATAAATCAAATAATAAATACAGGGAATAATCTAAAAAATCAAAGGATACATAAGTTTGGAGTTTAATAAATAAAATAAATTAAATCTTTGAGGTATAATTGAAAATTGTAATTAAAATTAATGCTATTCTACTTCATAAGAAATAACTTGGGCAAATCCTCGATAAGAGCCAATTAACGAATACTTAGAATTTGAAGCTCAACCTCTAAAAGAATAGATAACTCTAAGGCTTGAAATACAAAGAAAGAAAATAATTCCTATGTCTCTTAAATTTAAAGCAATATTAGAAAAATTGAAAAATTATTCATATTATAATTATTATAATAATTATAAAAATTGGCCGCAATAATTGCAAGTGTTTATTTATATAAAATTTTATTTATTTCTTTTCTAAAAAGTTTAATTGCATCTCTAAAAGGTTGAAATAAACCCTAATATCCCAGTTTTATTTGGCCCCTTCGAAAATGAACAATAACCTAAAATTTACGCTCTATTAAAGTAAAGAAAGCAATTCTTAATAATACTATAAAAATTAATATTATCAAATAAACTAAATTTAAAATTATTAAAGGAAAGGAAATTTTCATAAAGGAAGCTTAAATTCCTTGCATTTTCTGCCATTTAATAATTACAAAAATTGATGCAAATAAATAATAAATAAGGCTAAAAATTAGATTTTAAAATTCCTTTCGTACTAAATAAAATTAGTTTTTATTAAGATAGAATCCAACCTGATTCTCATCGGTCTAAACTCAGATCATGTAGGAATTTAAAAGTTGAACAAACTTCTTATTTTAATATCTTCATTAAAAAAGTATCCTAATCCAACATCGAGGTCGCAAACTTTTTTGTCAATATGATCTATCAAAAAATATAACGCTGTTATCCCTAGAGTATTTTATCATATTTTCATTAATAATGGACCATTTTCAAAATTAAAAAGTTTTTAATATTTTTTAACCGCCCCAGTTAAAATTTAATTAAAACAAAAATGTATTAATTTAAATTTTAAAAATTCTTAGGGTCTTCTTGTCTTTAATTTTTATAATTGTTTTTACACAAATTAAAAAAATTTCAATTTTTAATTTTAAGAAAGTTATTCTTTGATATTCCATTCTTTTAGCATTCAATTAAAACCTTATTTCAATACCTTTGTATAGTCAAAATACTACAGCAATTTAAAAAAATTTTCATTGAGCAGGATTTGCATTTATTGTCTTTATCTAAATGCGTTGTTTTTATTAAACAGTCAAAAAAAGTTATTGCCTAGTTCTTTAAAATTAAATTTAATTAACTTTTAATTAATTATTAAAAATTATAAATAAAAAATTTTTTTACTAATATTTTCATTTTTTTTTAAATTTTTTATTAAATTTAATTTAAAAAAAAAAATTTTTTTAATTTTAATTAAATTTAATTTATTTATAAAAATAAATAGAAAAATTTTAATTCTTTTATTAATTTTTTAAATATTATAAATTTAATAATTTTTAGCTTATCCCAAAAACTTTTTTTTGTAATTATAAAAAATAAATTAATTTTACAAAATAATATTTAATTAATTTTTTTAACTAGATATTATATTTTTTGATAAGAATTTCACCTCTAAAATTTATTTTAATTTAATATTGAAACATTAGAAAAATTAAATTTTAGCTCAAAATATTTCGAGAAAAATAAATTTTTATTTTTTTTTAAAAACCCCTAATGCAAAAGGTACATTAAATTTTCTATTAAATTATAATAATAATTTCCTTTTCAGTTTTTTTAAAATAAATTAAAAATAAAATAAATTTATTAAAATTAATTAAATTATTAAAATTTTATTATAAAAAAATGGTAATTTATACAAATTTTCATTGTAAATGAAACATCTAATGATTTCATTTTTTAAAACACTTTCCAGTATTTTAACTTTGTTACGACTTATCTTAATAAAGAGTGACGGGCGATATGTACATATTTTAGAGCTTAATTCAAATTAACATTCTATTTTAATTTTACTTTCAAATCCTAAATTAAAATTTTAATTTAAATAATCTCTTAAAAGAATTGTAATTCACTTCATTCTTAAACTTTTACTGCACCTTGACTTAATTTTTTTTAAATTTATATAAATTTTATAAATTAAAATTATTAATTAATTTAATAGTGGTATACAAATTGACTTAACAAATTTAAGTAAGATTTAGGTGTTTTATCCATTAAAGAGCAAATTCCTCTGAGAAGCTTAAAATACCGCCATAATTTTTTGCTTTCGTAATTATTATTTACTTACAATGTAAAGCTCTAAATAATAGGGTATCTAATCCTAGTTTATTATAAGAATTTTAATTTTATACAAGATTTAATTAAAAAAAAATTTCACCTTAATTTTTAATAACTTTAATTAAATTTATTTTTTAAATTTTATTATAAAAAGAATTTTTCTATTTGTCTAACCGCTGCTGCTGGCACAAATTTAGCTAGAAATTTACTCTAACTCTTAATAATTATTAATTATTTAAAAAAAATAAATTTTCTATTTTTTGTTTTTTAAAAAATGTATAAAAAAATTAGAATTTTTTCTTTGAAAACCAAATTTAATTTAACTTAAATAAAGAATAAAATAAAAATAATTCGGGAAAATTTAAATTTTTTCAAAACTCATGTCTATCGGTTATCTGGATATATAAAAGGATGTGAGTATGCTAGGATTTAGTGGGTAAAACACCCTTATTTTGAAAATAAGACCTATAATTTGAGCAAGATGTAACCATCTTTTTTTTTTTTCCGAATTTATTAATTAGTAGATGTGTACATGACTTAGTATGACCCTTTGTTACTCTCCTATGGGTCAATAAATGAGACAGCCGGTCGTGGACCCTTATTCTAAATAGATGTAATTATATCTGGCGATAGTAAAATGCCTGAAAAAGGATTATCTTGATAGGATAAATCATGTAATTTAATTTACTTTTACTAATTTTTTTAATTAACTTTAATAAATTTAATTATTTTTTAAAAACTCAAAATTTTTGTGATAACACCCAAAGTTATTTGCATCATTTTTTGTAATTAAAATGTTTTTAACTGATATTTTTACATTTTCAGTGTAATGTTTTAAAATTAAACTATAAAAACAAATAAATAAAAATATTATTAAAAAAATTATACCAAAAACAATTTCAAATTTATTTGTTTTCTTAATTAAACTAAAATTATAATTATTTATAATTATTTTCTTTATTCCTAAGGGGCCTATTATTTCTATTCATGTTCAATCATTAATTCTTATTTGTAACAAATGTTTATTATTTCTTAATAAAATGTAACTTGTTAAATTATTTAAATATCACATTTTCATAAAAAATTTTATCTTTATTAAAAATATATAAGTAATTTTTAATCTTTTATTATATATATATATACAAATAAAAATTATTATTATTATTATTAATTTTTGTTGATTTGACAAAAAGTAATTGAATAATTGGAGATAATTATTCATCTCATTAAATTCCTTATTATAATTAATTTTAAAGATAAAATTAAAATTGGAAATTTTATAAAAATATTTAAATTATTAATTAAAAATCTTACATTTATAATTCCTTTAAATAAAATTATATATCCAAGACGCATATTGTAAAGAAAAGTAAATATAATACCAATAATAAAAAAAATTATTTCAATTATATTTTGAGATTTAAAAAAAAAAATTCTATAATAATATCTTTTGAGTAAAATCCTCCAATAAATGGAAATCCTATTAAAGATAATATGCCAATAATTATACAACTTAAAATTGTTGGGCTAAATTTAAAAAAATTTGAAAGAAAACGAATATCTTGATTTCCTATTAAATTATGAATAATAAAACCAGCACATAAAAATAATATTGATTTAAAAATAGCATGTACAATTAAATGAAAAAAAGCCAAAGATGTAAGCCCCAAAGCTAAAATTAATATTATAATCGATAATTGGCTTAAAGTTGAAAAAGCAATAATTTTTTTTAAATCGTTTTCAAAAAAAGCGTTAACTCCGGATATAACTATAGTTATTAAAGAAATTTTTAGTAAAAAACTTCTAAAGATTCTATAATTAAATAATAAATTAAATCGAATAAGTAAATAAACACCGGCAGTCACTAAAGTAGAAGAATGAACTAAAGCAGAAACTGGAGTTGGGGCAGCTATTGCTGCAGGAAGCCAAGCTGAAAATGGAATTTGTGCTCTTTTTGTTATACCAGCGATAATAATTATTAAACCCCAAATTAATTCAAATTTTCGGAAAGAAACTAGTTCAAAAGAATTAAAATTAATTGCAAAAATAATTATTATAATAATTATAACATCTCCAATTCGATTTCTAATAATTGTCATTATTCCTGAATTATACGAATTAACTCTTTGATAATAAATTACTAAACAATAAGATACCAAACCTAATCCGTCTCAACCTAAAATTAATATACATATATTAGGCATTAAAATTAAAAGTAATATTGATAAAATAAAAAGTAAAACTATTCAGCAAAAAGATACTTTATTTTTATCTAACATCATATATCTAAATCTGTATCACAAAACTAATCCTGAGATTAACAAAACAATAAAAGAAAATATACAACTTATTCAATCTAGTAAAATGTAGAATTTAAATTCATGTCTTAAAATTGTTACTAAAGAATATTCAATAATAACAAAGGAATTATTATATAATAAAAAATAAAAGACAAATGAAAAAAATATTGAAATATTAAAAGTATTAAAGTTCAATTAATAAAAATTGTTTAATGAAACTTTCATCTATAAAATCACAATTTATAATTTTTTTTTAAACTAATTAAACTTTTTATAATCATTTTATAAAAAAATTAAATTTTATGAATCATAATATTAAAGGTATAAAATGTAAAAATAATAAATAATATTCTCGAGCAAAATTATATTTTTTCTAAAAATTATTCATCTTTGACCATGATTAATATATCTATATATAAATATTGAGTAACAAGCTCTTAGAAAAATTAATATTATTATTGGGATTATTAATAATATTCTAAATTTTATTACTCTTAAGCCTAAAAATAATTCTCTAAATAAATTTATTGTTAAAGGAGCTGATATATTAACAATTCTAAATAAAAATCATCATAAAGTTAAATTTGGAAAAATTAAATTTATTCCTTTAATTATAAAATATTTCGGGTATAAAATCGTTCATAAATTAAGTTACTTAAACAAAAAAGTCCCGAACTGCATAAACCATGGCCGATTATTATTATTAATATTCCATATGACCCATGTAAATAAAATGTTAAACAACCTCTTAAAGCTACACCCATATGGGAAACAGAAGAATATGCAATTAAAGATTTAATATCAATTTGAAATAAACAATAAATTCTGATTATTACTGCCCCTCATAAAGAAATTACAATAATAATTATTCTGTAATTAATTAAATCAATAAAAAAAAATCTTTTAAATCGATATAAGCCATAGAATCCTAATTTTAATAAAACACCTGCTAAAATTATGGAACCTGAAATTGGTGCTTCTACATGCGCCTTAGGAAGTCATAAATGAAATAAAAATATAGGAATTTTTACTAAAAAGCCTAAAATTATTAAAATAAATAACCACTTTATTTCCCCAAATAATCAATCATTATAAATAATTATAAAAGAAATTCTTTTCATTAATATTAATACTAATAAGGGTAATGAACCAAAAATTGTATACATTAATATATAAAATCCAGCTTGAACTCGTTCAGGCTGTGAACCCCAGCCTATAATTATTAAAATGATTGGGAATAAAACTGACTCGAAAAATAAATAAAATATTATGAAATTATTAATTGAAAAACAAAAAAATAATAAATTTATTATTATTAAAATATAAAAAGTAAAAATTTTATTTTGAAAAAGATTATTTAATCGTCTTGCTATTAATATTAAAAAAGTAATCCAAACTGTTAAACTAATTATTCTAAAACTTATAAGATCAAAATATAAAAAATTTATAGTTAATTCAGCATTATTTACTAAACCCTTCAACAATAATAAAATTATTAAAATTATTAAATAAATTATAATTTGATAAGAATTTATAAAAATAAAAAAACATAAAATTAAAATTATTGGTATATATATTAACATTTAATTAAAGTTATTATTTTATTATTTCATTACCATAATAAAATCTTATTATTACTAACATTCTTAATCCCAGCCCAGCTTCACAAACAATTCTAATTAAAAAAGCAAATACACCTAAAATATTAAATATACAAAATAAATACAAAGTATTAATAACAAACTTATATAAATAAACTCAATTCTTAATAAAATTATTATTAATAATAACGATTAATAAAAAAAAATAAAATTCCTATTAAATATAATATAATAACTAAAAATGCCATAAGTTATGTTAAAATAATTTAATTTAAAATATTGATTTTGTAAATCAAATTTGGATTTCCTTTTAACATCAGAAAAGATTATATCTCAACAAATCTCCAAAATTCGCATACTAATATTATATATTATTTTCTGAGATTAAAATTATTATGTTTTTATCAATTATTTGTGCTTCAATTTTCCATCCAATTATAATATTATTAACTTTAATTTTATTAACATTATTTTTATCAATAATTTTTTATTATTCATACCAATTTTCTATTATATCTATAATAATAATTTTAATTATTTTAGGAGGAATATTAATTATTTTTATATACATAGTTAGATTATGTCCTAACAAAAAAATAAAATTTAATAAAAAATTAGAGTCACTTTTACATTTTTATTAATAATAATTTCATATAATATGTATATAATAAAATTAGATTTAGTTTATATTAACAAAATTTACTTAGTAAATTTTGTTAATATAATCATTGTAATAATAATTTTTCTTATGTTAATATTAATAATTGTTGCAAAAAATTTAAATTGAATTAATGCCCCTATTAAAAATTTATTTAAACTTATGTTAAAATTAATAAATCCATTAATTAATTTACCTACCCCTTCTAATATTTCATTCATATGAAATTTTGGCTCACTATTAGGAGTTTGTTTATTAACTCAAATTATAACAGGTTTATTTTTAGCTATAAATTTTTCAAGTGATATTTCTACCGCTTTCTCTATAATCTCCCATATTCAACGTGATGTTAATTATGGATGACTAATTCGTTCTATCCATGCTAATGGTGCATCAATTTTTTTATTTTTATATACATTCATGTAGCACGTGGTATTTATTACTCATCTTTTTATTTTAAAAAGTATGAATATCAGGAATCATAATTATATTTATTTTAATAGCAACAGCATTTTTAGGTTATATTTTACCTTGAGGTCAAATATCCTTTTGAGGGGCTACTGTAATTACAAATTTAATTTCAGCTATCCCATACATTGGTATTTCAATTACTTACTGAATTTGAGGAGGATTTTCAGTTGACAACAATACTTTAATTCGTTTTTTTACTTAATTTTATTCTTCCTTTTGTATTATTAATATTAACAATAATTCACATTATATTAATTCACGAGAAAGGCTCAAGTAATCCTTTAGGAGTTTCAATAAATCTAGATAAAATTCCTTTTCACCCTTATTTTACAATTAAAGATTTACTAGGAATTTTTTTAGTAATTATAATTTTCATATTTAATTATCATTAATCCTTATAAATTTTAGATGCAGAAAATTTTAATATTGCAAATCCTATAATCACTCCGCTTCATATTCAGCTGAATGATATTTTCTTTTTGCTTATGCTATTTTACGGTCAATTCCCAATAAACTTGGAGGAGTAATTGATATTATTATATTATTAGTATATTATTAGATTTTCATTTTCATATAAAAATATAAAATATCTTCTTTTATTTAACATTATATTTAAAATTATATTTTTGTTGTTAATTAATTGTTTTTTTTAA
>JABSTR010003333.1:0-42010 GCA_013339765.2 Haemaphysalis longicornis | reverse complement strand
TTCTGTATCCTATAGACTATGACCTAAAAATGAGGATCCCAGTGCGAATCCCACGTCTACTTGAAACGCTCTACCATCGGTTACGCCTCAACGCAGCACATACAAACTCGTACCGACATTTCCTCGGTCAAACCACAAACCCCTATTTTGAAAATTGCGGCTTGCCAGAAACTGTTGAACACATTTTATTAGTGTCTGGCGTACAACCACGAACAGAACCACCACGTTAAAAATTATGTGCCTCAACAGCGGAGTTTTATTATTGAAAGCTCTTCTTAAACCATAGTCATCTCCATCATCCCAGCGAAAAGTATTAGATGCAGTGTTTGGTTATTTACACGACATCGGCGTCGCAGAGAGAATGTACAACTATACATTGTCATGCTGCGAGACCACTTGGACTTTTACGCGATCATAGGAACACTCCTTGCTGCCCTATTTTTTACCACTTCCTTTTCCATGTGTCTTATGCCCCGTTTCCATTAAGGGCTTTATTTCCTTGATCCCCACCCCCGCTGAGTAGCATGTAGGCGAATTTATGCCAGCAGATCTCCCTGCTTTTTGCTGATAAATAGCCATCTCTCTCCCTTTCTACCCTAAAAAAAGGGTGCCGGCAATGCAGCTGTTGTTGTCGCCGGAACAAGATGAAGGCGCAGCCCGACATACCGATAGAGTCAACATGAACAGAAAACCTACAGGATGCATGAAGATAGAAGGTATATAAGAACGTTACCTTACAAATACGTCTGCTCGCCTTGCTTTATATCTGTTAGAACGAAATCACTTGCTCGATTAGGCGGGCTTGTTTCAAGACTATATATTTTCTTGGTAATATGCGAATTAGGCATTTTATGTATGCATGTACCCGTAAGCGCGTTGATTTCTAAACCTATTCCTAATCGTGATGCCTACTGAGAAACTGATTTAGATAGTATGTAAAGAAATCAATGTAGAGCAAGGTAAAGAAATGTATGTAATGCAAGGCAATGTCTTCACATATAGGGATAAAATAGTAACAGTGGCCGAGGAGTTCTATAGGAATTTGTACAGTAGCCGGGACATACACGATAATGCCGAACGAGACAGTAGTTCAGAGGAGATAGACATCCCACCAGTAACGACCGAAGAAGTAAGGAAGGCTTTGAAAGAAATGAAAGGGGGCAAGCACCTGGTGAGGATCAGATAACAGCAGACCTCTTGAAGGATGGCGGAGAAATGGTACTTGAAAAACTGGCAAACCTGTATACGCAATTGCTAATGACCGCAATGGTACCGGAATCATGGAAGAACGCGAACATCATCCTAATCCATAAGAAAGGCGACATGAAGGATTTGAAAAATTACAGGCCGATCAGCTTACTGTCATTCGTCTACAAGGTATTTACCAAGGTAATCGCCAACCGAATTTCTGCAACCTTAGATTTCAGTCAACCTAAAGAACAAGCAGGGTTCCGTAGAGGTTATTCAACAATGGACCATATTCACACGATCAATCAGGTAATAGAGAAGTGCGCTGAGTATACTGAACCCTTATATATAGCCTTCATAGATTATGAGAAGGCATTTGACTCGGTCGAAACCCTAGGAGTCGTTCAGGCATTACGGAATCAGGGGGTAGATGAGCATTATGTAAGAATACTAGAGGATATCTACAATGGGTACAGCTACCATCATCCTCCATAGGGAGAGCACTAAAATACCTATAAGGAAGGGTGTCAGACAAGGAGACACAATCTCTCAATTGTTATTCACAGCATGCTTACAAGAAGTATCAGAACGTTGGATTGGGAAGAGGTGGGAGTAAGGGTTAATGGGGAATACCTCAGTAACCTCAGATTTGCTGATGACGTGGCCTTGCTAAGTAACTCGGGGGACGAATTGCAAAGCATGCTTTCCGCACTGGGCGAACAGAGTAGAACCGTGGGCCTGAAAATAATATGCAGAAAACTAAAGTAATGATCAATAACCTCGGGACAGCACAGCAGTTTGAGATAGGCGGCGAGGCAGTAGAAGTGGTACAGCGAATATATCTACTTAGGCCAAGTTGTGGGACCCCAGATCCCAACCATGAGGCAGAGATAATTAGAAGGATCAGAATGGGGGGGGTGCATATTCCAGACATTCTCAGATAATGAATAGCAGCCTACCATTGTCGCTGAAGAAGAAAGTGTATGACAGCTGCATCTTACGGTACTCACCTACGGGGCAGAAACTTGGAGGCCACTAAGAGGGTTCAACTTAAATTGAGAACGACCAGCGGGCAATGGAACGGAAATAATAGGTGTAACATTAAGGACAAGAAGAGAGCGGAGTGGGTCAGGGAGCAAACAGGTGTTAAAGACATAGTAGAAATTAAGAAGAAGAAATGGACGTGGGCAGGGCATGTAATGCGAAGGCTGGTCATTAAGGGTAACAGAGGTAACAGAGTGTAACAGGGTGTAACAAGGGTAACAGAGTGGATCCCTAGAGAAGGCAAGCGTTGCAGGGGGCGGCAAAAGTTAGATGGGCAGATGAGATCAAGAAGTTTGCGGGGATAAATTGGTCACAGTTGGCACAGGACCGAGGTAATTGGAGAATAATGGGAGAGGCTTTGCCCTGCAGTGGGCGTAGATAGGCTGGTGAGGTGTGATTTGGATGAGATGAAAGAAATCAATCATGGAGTTCTATAACCTCTTCAACACATATCCCAGACATTTTAAACACCCTCGGCAAAAAAAGTCGTCATTACAAAAGCAACGCTAACTTCTTCTGGCTGCTAGCGGCGTTACAATAAAAAAGAACTCAACAAAAAGCCACATGCAAAAAATGTTACGGTACATAACCATGAAGATTATGATTGATGATAAAACAAAAAACCGTTACCGTAATCAGAATTGATCATGGATTTCTTACGTGATGAAGAGGACGTCTATCCGACTGCGCTATTCTGTCACCATAGAAGGAGTTAGCATATTTGAGTTTGTAATCTCCTCTTCTATTTCAACTATTAAATAAACCCAATTCAGACAAGACAATCGCCAACGCTAATTTTTCGCGCAAGGAAAGCTTCGCATTTCAACCATCTTTCTATTTATACGAAAGGGGCGTGTATTTTCATTACGACCCGTATTTAGACGGTGTTAACGCAATGTGTGGCTACATGTGTGGCTACCATAAAAAACTTTTCACAGCTTTTGGACCGTACTGGAATGCAAAATGTTAGTGTCTGCATTCGGTGTACTAAATTTTAATTTCTTGCACAATTATATTTTATTGGCGCGAGCAATTTATAATAGACAGTGCTGCCCTCATATGAATATTTTACTTTATTTACGTCCTTTGTTGTACTATTCCAACTCAGTAACATAAAAAGAATATTCAGATTGCTAACACTGATTCGTTCGTTCTTAATTCCTTCGTGCAGCAACAGTTATGGCATCCCAATTTTTTATCCACGTTGTAAGGAGCCCTTGTACATTGCCATAATGTACTATTGGGGTGGTCGTGAAGATTTTTAACAAGGGGTGGTTGTTCTGCACGTAACGGTGTTTAAACAATATATAAAAGCATCATGTATTCTGAACTGTAAAGCCGGATGACACATTTTCAACATCTAACGATTCAAAGAGGGTGTTCAGTCAGCCACCACCTTTTCTACCGCACAAATAGGGTGTGATTACACCTGTAGCTAAAATGATGGCGTTGGGTCACACAGACAAAGGTTTTATACACCTCCCAATACCATACTCCTACCTATAAAACAACTTAGAAAAAATTATGGCGCCCCCGGCTATTGTATAAATGCGTGTTTATCAAAAATAAAGTAATTTAACGTTTTTACAAAACTTTTCCAGGCTTTTGGACAGTAGTTGAGGGTGCCAAGCGCTTAGTGTGTGCATTAAGGCGTATATATATAGATATACTTTTTTTATATTCAAAAGAAATTTATTGGTATCTGTACAGCAAACACATTAGAGAATATCCAAAAATCGTATTATTTATCTCTTGATACAAGAAAATGTTTAAGAGGCATGACCACTACCAAGAATACCCTTTTTTGAAACTACCTGTGATTTTTGCGCTGTTTATTATTGCCTAACAACTGCAGTGTAGTTAGAATTGTTTGTTCTAAGTTTTCTAAAGGGCACTTGTTGCTTAAACAGTAAACACACCGATGAACTTTAAGATCTTCCACAATTGTAGAGGTGGGAGTCTTTAAGGTGATATATGGCCCTAACAATAATGGCTACATCCGAACAGCAAACACCCTTTCCACACTCCTTCAATAGCCTACAGAAACCTGAGGTTTTTAGAGGCCATTAACTCCCTTTTTGCCAAGGAAAGTGTTATGAAGCTACAAATTATGGTTTTGGAATATAAGAAAACTGGTGAAAAATGCCTTTAAACACCTTTTAACACCTGTTGTACTACTTTTGGCCAAAAAGGGAGAAAATATTTACTACGTAGTGATCAAAGCAGCCAGACCCGGGCACGCACAAGAGTGCCTACAAAAAGCCCTCGACTCCACAGAAGCTTGCGCTGTGACGATAGGTAAAACATCTCTGTGGAGAAAATTGATCTTCTGGCAGTCTGAAGTATTTGATGTAAAGCTCCAGAACTTTCGTTTTTTTTAATAGCCACATCCACATCACGGGCAAGCAATCAATTTGGCAGGAGGAAGAAGAATAAGCAGTTTATTTGTCGTAGAAGAAAACTTCGAATTCTAAAATATACACACGAGGGTACCAAAGTCCTGTGACTGTCCCGGGATTCTTCTTGACAGTTACAATTAATAGGCACATAAAGCAAACAGCACAGAAAGTTTTAGGAAATTAGCAGATCAGCATTACGCAGAAGGTGCAAAGCTCGTGCAAAGATACAATAAATATACACACACAAACATACACATACTAAGAAGTTCGAATACATAACAATTCGGATAATAGTGGCAGCTGTGAAAATACGCGTAATCGTAATAAAAAGATATCTTTAAAATACCTTCTCAGGAGACACATCGGAATGCACTTTTAGGGAGTGCGAAGTGACATTGAGAAGGAAATACTGGTGGAAAAAAATTTCTTGCACTTTTTGAATGCGATAAGTACACAGCGCGTTTAGTTGCAGAGGCAGAGTGTTCCACATAGAAATCAAAGCCACGTGAACAGCCCTTTTTACCGTAGTCTGTGTTACCTCTTGGCAATCATAAACCTGGTTGGCACACAAAAATGGTGGGAATTGGATTACGCAAACATTGATAATTCAAAATTCGTGAGAGAGTTGGTTGGTTATTAGTTTAAACAACATCACAATTATGTTGTAATGAGAAAATATTTGATTGATATATATTTTACTAGCGTTGCAGTAACGCCAAAATATAGTAAACAAAACTATTTGACAGTACGCGCAATGCTTCGTTTTCCGTGTGTTGAACAGAGTGAAAATTTTAATTTATAAATGAGGCCCTCTGCAAGGATGCAATAATGAAGGCGGCTGTGAATGAATAAAAATAGAGCCAGAGGAAAGTTTATTAAATACGTTTTTTTTAGCCTTGATTACTACTCGAATGTCGAGTTCCGCCGCTGTTTTCAGGTGGTTTGTGCCATCATTAAACTTCAACTGACAACAGAGGCGTATACCTAAAAACGTGGTAAATTCTTAAACGAAAATTGCCCCCATCTCCCCGCGAGGGAACCCTGGTGTGATGTGGCGAATGTGGGGTTCAATTGGCGTTTCCATTGGGTTGATCCTCTACATCGCGTGAAACGTATTGTGAACGCGTAGGCACACAGTCGTCAAGAAAAGTGACGCGAAGTCGAACGAGAGCGAGCGCTGACTGATCCACCGCGGGGCGATACCCGCTTTATACTCACAGTGCTTTATGGAGAGGAGACGGCGGGAGAGAGTCGCGAATGCGCGCACTTGCGCACCGGAGCAGCTGTTAACGCAGAGTTAACGCAGCGAAGCGCGCGCCAACCAACCGCGCCAGCTGCCGTTGTGTAATGCGCCGGTGTGAGAGTGTTGCGCGCAGCTGTGGGAGAGACGAACGGAGGAGAGGCGCGCATGCGCAGGTGGCGTGCAGACGGACGCAGACGACGCAGGGGGGACATGCCTCAGAGCAAGATATGCGCCGCATCTAAAATTGAAGTCTTACCAAGAGCCAAAGAAGGAACCAGCGTAAACAGTCTGTTGCTTGAAATTCAAATCACACATTTATTCTAAGTTGTTGTTTTTTGTTTTTTCGGCATCATTCGAAAATATAATGAGAACAAAAATAACCTAATTGTCATTGAAGCTAAACGTTTGCTAGACATCGAAACGGATATGTCATCTGCGTATAAGACCGAACTGGAGGAATTAGCAATATCAGGCATATAATTGATATAGATTAACAAACGCAAGGGACCTAGCATGAACTCCTACGGGACACCTTGGTTAGATATTTTGATATCTGAGAAAGCCTCCACTGCATATAACAGATATTGCCTGCCAAGTAAATCGTTTTTAGAAAGGGTAACGGTAGGCCAGAAAACCATGGGATTTTAGCCTACTAAATAACATAGAGTTGCGTGATATATCATCCTCCTCATCATCATCAGCAGGCTACTCAGGCCCATTGTACAGCGAATGCCTCTCCCATTGACTATGAGTCAGCATAACAGGCTCGATTGCAAGGTTTACCCCCGGCAATTTAGTCACATCCTGTAAAATTTTTCTTAGTTGTTCGTCAGCGCCCGTCGGCTTTCTATTGCGCCAAGTTTTTTGCACTGTTTATTCCATCAATGAATTCCCAACTAGCACAAAATCAAGCACCATGTGCATACTTGTTTGTGAAAAAATTACACCTTCAAACCAAACAAATGTTTTACATATCTTGCATTGTCTGTATAACTTTTGGAACTACCTTTGCCCCTACAATTGCAACATTTTCCATTATTTTTGACATTTGTTCCTTTTAGGATGAAATGGTACAAAAATGCGTTATCCTCGCTGCTGATGGATGCAACTACCTGGGGTACCCCGATGAAACTCACTGTTATGTAAGTAATACACACACCCTTGTTATCTATCTTATTTATTTAAAGGTGTCGCAGTAGAAGTAGTACTGATTTCAGCCATGTTTTATTAAAATCCTAAGCTAATATTGCCGCGAACCATGTATGTGCTTGTTAATTTATTATTTGTTTTTACTGCCAGGTCACCCCCGGGTCTGTTATCGACGTCCCAAGCGAAACGCGTCTCCCATTCTTTATTTTTATGCCGCACGGGCTATCTCATTCAGAGAAGCACACGGTTTCGCCCTACCGTCACCAGCCCAGGATAATCTTCTTTTATCTATATTGTTCTGGATGTAAACCGACGGTTCTAGAAGCACTCGCGGCTAAAGATAAAAGCCGGCAGAGCAGACGCAGCGGCATTCGAATTACCGACGCTGGCTTGAGCACGTCAGTTTGTAGACTGCTGCTTCGCCGCCTGTGTAATATTTGGGTTGTTAGGGGAGCACAAGTTCGCTCCAATAAACTTGTTTCCTTTGAAGACAAATACGTCACAACCAGCGCCCCTGTCAACCAAGCCAATCATCCCGTCGTTCTGCAGCTACCTCGGGAGCCCCCATCATTCCGAGGATGCCCTGTTGAAGACCCGGAAGAGTGGCTGAAGTAGCTGGAGCGTTTCCGAATCTTCAACCGATGGGATGATGAATAAACTCTGAGAAAGTGTTTTTCTACCTCGAAGACACGGCTCAACTCTGGTTTGAAAATCACGAGAGCTATCAAACGTCATGGAGCATGTTCAAAGCAGAATTTCTGAAAACATTCACAACTGTCGCACGGGAAGAGCGAGCTAACCTGTTTTTGCAGACGCAAATTAAACACCCTAACGAAGGTGTTGTGGTGTTCGTTGAGGAGATGAAAATGCTGTTCTGATGAGCTGACCCATAAATGGCAGAAGAGAAGAAGGTCCGGGTTTGATGCGGGAAGTCAAACAAGAGCTCTTCGCTGTACTCATTCGAAACCCCCAAAATCGTCGCTGAGTTCGTGACCAAGGCTTCGACGATCGAGAGGTCCCAGGAAATGCGTTCGAGGCAGTACGATCGACCACTAAACGCGTTTTCGGCGGTCCCCGTCAGCGGCCCTGGATTCGCGTCGCAAGACGTACGGAAAAGAATCCACGCCGTCGTTCGAGAAGAACTCAGAATTTTTCCCCAATCACGCCACAACCCCAAGTCATCGCCTCTCTGACCTACGTAATCGGAGAACAAGTCCACAACGCACTGGGAACTTCTACGCCATCGAAAGCACCCTGCGAACCACAAGCCATGACCTACTCCACAGCTGGTCATCTACCCCACCCTGCTCCCACCCCTCGCCTAGGATTCCCGTCGTACCACCATTCCCGGTCACCCGAACGACCCCCTGCAGCCCAAACCGAGACGCCGAATGAGACGGACGTATGGCAAACTTCCCATAATCGTACGCTGTGGCACCACTGCGGAGAGGCAGACCACATCTACCGTCGCTGTCCCTACAAGAGGCTCGGTGTGCGAGGGTTCTCCGTCGACGCCCCACGCCCCCTACCCGGCTAGCGCACTACTGAGATCGAAGAATACATCTCCTACACCAACCAAGGACAAGCCCGCATCAATCGTAAACCATCGACCTACTCGTACCAGTCGCCCAACCACAGTAGCACTGCTGACTTCTCTCGTGGAAGGTCCCCCAGACCAAGTAGAAGAATCCTAAAAGCATAAATGTCGGGAGGTAAACTTGCACGATCGCGGAAAATTGAAAACCCTCCAACGACGCAGCGACTCGCTAAAAACCATGCCCTCATCCCGACGACCCGATGTTACCCTGATTTGACTCCCGGACACGGCGACAGCAAAACGGCGCGACGCGTACCCGACATGACCACACCTGCTGCTGCGAATACGACGAAGACGACGACGCACAGTGGCTGACCGTCAACACGTAAAAGCAGAGATACGACGCCACGACGCACCCGGAACTCGAGGAAGGCGGCGTCCGACGTTCAGCTGTCCATCGACGGCTTTGATGTAGTCACCCTCATCCACACGTATGCCGGTTACTCAGTAATGAGCGGAGCATTCGCGTTTAAGCTGAAGAACGTTATAACCCGATAGGACGGTCCGCACATACGCGCAGCAGGAGGCCACCTCATGACGCCAAGTGGAACGTGCACATCGGGCGTCACCCATACACGGCACAACGTACCCTGCGGCGTTGGTCATTTTGCTTAACTGCTCCTGTGACGTAATTCTCGGAATAGGCTTTTTGACGGCCAATGGTGGAATAATTGATCTACAGGCCAAGTCTATACATTTTCCTCCGATTACTCTATGACGCTGGAACCGAACCCCGAACACCGTGCTGCTGTAAGGATCGCCGACGATCATGCCACCCTTCACCCCGCGCAAGTTTGACGATCAGCGCCTACTCTGAAGATGCGGTTCCTCACTGTCGATGCTATCTTAGAGAGTGACCAAAGGGTGCTTCTCGGCCACGGTGTGTCTGTCGCAAGAGGCAATGCGTGCTTTAGGCAACGCTAATCCCTAGTTTTTTCGCTAATTCAACCGACGAGTACCAGAATTTAAACAAGGGCGCTGCAAATGCGTTCCTCGAAGAAACGCAAGAAGCAAGTGATGTCATGGCAGCTGCCGAATTTGAACGCGCACTCGAAGATACCTTCCAGCTTGCGAATCCCTTCGACGTACACCCGGCGTTACCGCAAGTAGAACGGAACAAATTATTGGTATTGCTGTGTCGCTACAGGGAATGTTTTTCGCATAACTGATAACTGCGTCAGACACCTCCAGCTAAGCACCAAAAACCAACCGAAGATGGACACTAACCTACCAGATAGTCACCATATCGCACCTCTTCACACGAGTGGGAAGCAGTCCCAACTCAAGTCGACGACATCCCCAGCGACAACATTATTCAGCCGTAGGAAAGCCCGTGGGTTTCGCCGTTCGTAATGGTAAAGAAAAAAGACGCCACAATAAGGTTTTGCGTTGTGTACCGGGGACTGAACAAAATCACCAAACAGCACCCCCTGCCACGAATCAACGATGCCCTCGACCACCAACGATGCCCTCGACCACAGGCTACTGGCCAATAGAAGTGGATCGCAGAGACAAAGAGAAGACTGCATTCAGAACCCCGGATGGCGTGCGCGAGTTCAAGGTGATGCCATTTTGGGCGTGGACTGCGCCAGCAACGTTTCAGAGTCATGGACACTGTGCTAGCTAGCCTGAAGTGGCACACCTGGCTCGTATACCTTGACGACGTTGTTGTATTCGCCTGGACTTTCGACGAACACCTTGCAAGGTTGGAGTCTGTACTCGAGGCTATTTGTACGTCGGGGTTAACGCTAAAGCCTGAAAAGTGCCATTACGAGTACTGGAAGCTCAAGTGTTTGGGTCACGTCGTCAACGCCGAGGTACTCCTACCTGACCCGGGAAAAACTTCAGCCATTGCGAACTTCTGAAGGCCGAAAGACAAGAAGTGCGTGCGAAGATTTCTCGGACTGTGCGCATACTACAGGCGCTCCGTCACAAACTCCGCGCGCATTGCTGAGCCACTCACACGCTTGAAGAAAGATAGCACCCCTTTAAACAGGGAAAACGAGCAAGAAAAAGCATTCTGCGAGCCGCAAAAACGCCTGCAAAGTCCACCCGTGCTCGCTAATTTCGACGACGATGGCGAAACGGAAATGCACACGGACGCCTGGGATAAAGCCTTGGGGGCCATCGCCATCCAAAAACAAAAAGGTTGCTAAAAAGTAATCGCCTTTTTGAGCCGTGGTCTGTTGAAGGAAGATAAAAACTACTTAGAATATGAAAAGGAGTTCCTCTCTATTATATGCGCCACTTCCAAAGTTCGCCCATGCGTGTATAGTAGACCACTCAAGGTTGTTACAGACCACCATGCGCTGTATTGGATCGCCAATTTGAAGGACCCCTCTGGCCGTTTTGGGCGGTGGAGCTTGCGCCTGCAAGCGTTCGAAGTTACAATCGTTTATAAATCAGGCAGGAAACACTCCGATGCAATCTACCTGTCCAGCGCTTCTGTCGACCCACCATCACAAGACTCTGATAAAGACAGAGCGTTCTTCTTAGTCCTAGCGGAGAGCGACCTAGCCGCCCAGTAGCGTGCCGACCCCGACTATGGCGTCATAATCAACTTCCTCAAAGGATGCAATGTTACCGTGCCTAGGGCCTTCAAGCGCAATTTACCACCATTCAGCCTCAAAAACTCCGTCCTCGAGAAGAAGAATTTCAGCCCCGGAACAAGAACTAATTATCTACTTGTCGCCCCCGCAGACCTCCGTGACACAAATTTTGGAAGCGTGCCACGACGCCCCGTCTTCAGGAAATCTCGGCAAAGCCCGCACAACTGGAAAAATCAAGACGAAGTACTACTACTGGCCCCGACTTACAACCGACGCCACCCACTATGTCCGGAGCTGCCGTGACGGCCAGCGACGAAAAACGCCACCGACGAGACCCGCAAGGCTTCTGCAGCCGATCGCTGTCTCCTCGGGCCTTCCAACAGATTGAAATGGACCTTCTATGCCCGTTCTGTACATCCCGATGCGAGAACAAGTGGGTTGTCGTAGCAACAGACTACATGAAGCGCTACGCAGCGACCGCCACTCTTCCGTGGGGGAGTGCACAAGAAGTCGCGAAGTACTTCATAAGCCAAGTTGTGCAGCGACATGCAGCCCCGGAAGTCCTATTACGGAACCCGGGAACGGCCTTACTGCGGAGCTGATGCAAGGAATATGACGCTACGCAACACGGGATCACGAAGAATGACGGCGTACCTCCCCCAAACGAACGGACTAACGGAATGTCTGAACAAGAGAAGCGCAGTTATGCGGTCAATGTACGTCGAAGTTGACCTTAAGAATTGGGATACAAATTAGTGCCCGTATGTCATGTTTGCGTACAACATGGCTATCTAGGAAACTACGCAGATGGCGCCGTTCGAGCTTGCCTATGTAAGACCCCAACTACGACGCTTGACGCCATCGTTCTGTATGTAGAAGACGACGACCTCAACCCGAGGCGCCGAGACACCCAGTGCCACCCAGGGGATTGCGTTTGAGTTTAGACCCTCACCCGACGACGCGGACTCAGTGACAAGCTTGTGCGACGGTATTTCGGACCCTACCATATTCTTTGGTGTGTCCGCCATTTACCTACGGGGTGATCCCCGATGGTGATTCTGGAATATCAAGGCGACTCACACGGCTTGAAGTCGTCCAAGTAGTTGGCTTGAAAAAGCCCTTACTATGCACGATGACAAAATTTTTGTTTGTTTGTACGGACTACCTGTTTATTTCGCATCGGGTCGGTGCAGTTTTAGAGGAGGTAATGTCTCGAACAATGTATGCGTTTGTTTATTTATGGTTTCTTTTACTGCCCGTCCGCGCCCGGTTCTGTTTTCTGTCCCAAGTGAAGCGTGTCTTCCATTCTTTATTTTTATGCCGTGCCGGCTATCTCATTCAGAGAAGTAGACGGTTACTCCCTAACATCTCGCCCAGAATAATCTTCTTTGATCTACAATATTCTGGATATAAATTGGCGGTTCAAGAAACAGTCACCGAAAGATAAAAGCCTCCAGAGAAGCCGTGGCCTTCCAATCGCCGACGCTCGCTTGAGCACGTCACGTTGTTGACTGCTGCTTCGCCACCTGTGTATTTTTTGAGTAGTTGGGGCACACAAGTTCGCTTCAATAAACTTGTCTCCCTTGAAGACAACTGCGCCGCCTTTGACTTCGTGACAATATGGTGCGCCCATACAGTAAAACGTTTGTAGTGGTAAGGGAGGCTTCATTGTGTTAGCTTCGTTTTGCCGTGACTAAAGAAATTCTAGCAATGGTTTGCAAATTGTTTCGGCAGAATAGGAAGTTTGCTTACAATTGCGTTAGCTGAAGTTTATAAGTAATTGCCAGATTATTCGCAAGTAATGTCATAAGCGTAAAGTCGTACCACACGCTGTGCATGGAAATATTACCAACAATGATTGCTCCTAAGTTCCGAACACCGAGCATTTGATCGTTCAAAAATATACACAATACTAGCCGTTTGCACAGTCTGCAACGAAACGCTGTCTGATATTCTTGCACTTTCAACCCACAAAAATGTTGAAAATAGGTTATCGAACCATGCGGCTTTCCGCGATCCCTCGTTTCGCCGTAGCGACACGTGTGTGGCGACGCAGCGATAGGTACTAAAAAGGCAACACAAATACGAGTGTTAGCCCAGCAATTAGAGTGAATTCTTCATGGGCCAAGTGTTGCAACTGAGAGATTAGAGAAACAGACGACGCGGAAGTTGAATCGGACAAACAAAAAAGACTGAAGTCAAGGTGATATACTACTAGCAGCTTGCCACTCCGCGCGTGGACAAAAATCCACAGCCGATGTCCTTCACACGTAGTTTGGAGCACTTCGAGTAAGCAGGCTACTTAGAACACACGTTATAACAATGCTTCAGAAGGGCAAACGTCGAAGACTCGCTTTTAGCGGACCTGATTGCCGTCTTCCCCAAACGCCGGTACTACCAGTAGTGTCTTAGACAGCGACACGAAGTAAGTTGTGCATGCCTCTGCCTTCGGATTTCCAAGCGGAAGGCCCCCAAACCTCGGATCACACGACATACTGTATCGGCAGTAATTTGCAGAAATGTTTTAACACAAGCGATGTTTAAAATTTTTGTTCCGCCTGCGAGCACTACCACCAAAAATATTCAGAAAAAACACAGAGCGCCCGGGGTCGTGTGTCCTCTAAGCAGGACCCCGAGTCGGCCAGGGCAACTTTCGAGAACACTTTGGCCATCGTTTGTGGCACTATCTCTTATGTGCGGTTATGCTCTCCCCTTCACTCAGTATTCGCATGAAGTAGGAAACAGAGACGCCGAGTTCCTGCTACAAACGCCGAGTTCGCGAAGCCATTTGCCGAGGGTTCTAGCGGGTGCTAGAGGGGCAAGGTGTGGGAGAGGTGGGAGGCCTGCGAACAAACCGACCCCGGTTACCATGGAGAACATTCAGCGGCAAGTGCAGAAATCTTTGTATTGTGCAACAGCAAGGTCTCCGATGAAGGGAAGGGGCCTGCCAGCTCTACTGTTTCTCTAGCCTTCCACAACTAGCATCTTTACCCAGTTTTACCAGTTTGCTTCATAAACGCTTGCGTTCTTTGTGTGTAGTTAACAGGTTTTTAAAGAGTGACTAGATGCTCCTATGTTTTGCTTGCAATTTCAAGCAGTGCAATATTTGCGCTCCTTTCTTATTCGTTTTTTGCTGGAACATAGCCAGTCTGCAGGCACATTATTGTATCTGGCCTAATTTTCAAGTAGGAGAGAGTTCCGTTTTGCTAGCCAGTACGTAAATATTGCTTTTTAGGTCTACTAGACGGCGTCTCAATCTTTGAATTGCGAAATTCAAAATCTCCACTTCACATGCTGAATTTGCTTTCACGGGGTGATCAGTTAAGGAATGTGGTCGTATCCAGGGGCAAACACCCAAATAAGTTGACATTATCATTGCGTATAATGTTTATACAAACACACCGCAGGGATCTCTACCAACATGTGGCAGCCAAATATTCATGCACCAAAATATAGGCGGTATTCGTTGAAAAGTTTGACCGTCAATTTCTTCGCTTAGCAACACTAGAAACGGCCACGGACATGGCTTATGCGCCACACACATGTCGCGGCTAGTGCCCCTGTGCCTTCACGCCAACGAAAAAAAAAATATTGGCGTTCGTCTTCTGCAGCGTTTCACCCTGATTCTCTACGGTTGTGTCAGCAAAGATGTTATTATTGGCCCTCACGTTAAATTCGAGGCATTACTTTGCATTCGGGGATGTAGAGTTTCGAACGTCCATCACGCATCATGTGCTTTGCATGGAGAAGTACCAACATCCCACAGAGCCCGACGCAACCAGCAACGGCACACTCACATGGTTCCCTGCATGCGTGCCTAGCCAGGACATACAAGCTACAAAAGCATGCACTTCAAATCCATGCCGAGTGAGCGTGGCTGTGTGAGAAAACCCAGTTGAGTGAACCAGATCAAGTTTATTCGAGCTGTGAAGTCCTGCTCAAGCGCTGTTAAGGGACGAGACGCAGGTGTACGTTGTTGTGTTATGTCTGGCCCTTCGGTAGACAAACTTTAGCGAAATTTTAAATTTTACACGCAATACAGCACCAAAATTGAGTATCGTCTGGCCCCGCAACACCAACAGTTACAGCACGTACAATAAAAAGTGTGTGGCTAGTCAGGGAACATTGATTTTATACTTAACCTCGATAAATTCGAAGCAGCTGTTAGTGCCTTTTTATATTTTTGTTTTGTTTATTATCCCTCATTACGTTATTTAAAGCTTTTACACTTGAACACTAAAAGGGCCCTGCGAATCAGTTTTTATTGAGGAATTACCATGAAGCGCTTTGATTTGTTAACGCACGTACTTTCTGCATGTGCCGGTAAATGGCGTTTTTGGTCTAAATAGCAAGTGAGCAGTATTTCTCGGCGACGGCGGCTACAACGTATAGTACAGTGAAGCTTTATTCTTCTTGTCCCCCCCCCCCTTTTTTATTCCGGTGAAGTGACTTAACCTCGTAGCACTTCACCGCTTCTAGTCGGAAGTGCCGAAGCATCTTTCACAAGTTTGGTACCAATCGCCTTCCCCTATACATCTTGCACAGGTTTCGAAATTGGCTGATCACGGTGCTAGCGCGGTATCAGCAGTAGATGTTTTGGCGCGCTCTGTGACGTACGCGTGTCATTTCCTTGGATTAAAAAAGCCGACATAAACGGGACTTGAAGCAACGTCGGCACGCAACGCAGCAAGGGGAAGTAAGCCCCACACAGAAAGCCGCTCATGAAGCATTGGAAGCCGCCGCCATGTCTGTCAGAAATTCGACCTCGCCGTGTAGATGCGAACGCCTCCCGAACGAAGGGAAACTTTTCCGCTTGTAACACTGACCTGGTGCAATAAATCTCATTCAGCTAGAAGTTGTTTGGGAAGGATAATATTGAGATGCTAAGCACTAGCACATTACCAGTTTTTGGTTTATACGTGCACAAGTGGGAGGTGGAATGTGGGTAGAACGTGTAGGAGCTTCTAGGTTTTGGTACTCAGCGGTGACTTTAGAATTTTGCTCTCGGGATATTTTAATATGGACGTCATGGCTCTAAGCGATCAGGATGGCTGTATTTGGGGTCGAGAAATTAGGGTTCGTGGGTTACAGAGACTGTAAACGCTTACGGCGCGAGATAGAAACTGACAACCTCTATTTGTTATCTAGATTTAAACGCAAGTTTTTTCAAGCTTTTGTCCGTTAATACACTAGTATGAATGCCAAATCGTAAATTACAAACGTCTTTTTTAGTGCGCTCCCTACGCGGCGCCCAGCTTCCCTGTTTCTTATCCCCTTCAGACAGTAAAAAAATACCTTCAACGCTTTTGCTAGCCGATGAGAGGCACCGATTTCGGAACAACAATAAGAGTAATACACTTCTTCTGAAATGATCTGTAAATTGTGAGCGTGATCGCACACGTCAAATTACAGAAAAAATAAAATTCTCTCCTTATTCAAGGGTGGATGCAAACTTCACTTTAGTGTCAACAAAAACGGGTATTCTTTTCTACATGGTATCAGTCGGGGTACGCCTTGCTTGAACTAATCAGTTCAGACGGGCCTCAAAGAGCCTGGAGAAATTTTTGTTTGATCTTTTTGAAATAGCAGGTTCCACCTTCGCAATAGGCCTATTATTATTCAGGCACATGCAAGTCTAATGCAACAAAAATATGTGTGAATAATAAAAAACCTTTCTCGCAATTCACGTCGGGGGTCATTTCTCGGAGTAGCAAAAGAAAAAAAACTGTATTTTTCCACTTCTTACCATGTTTATTCTTAGATATTTTCAGCGGAATCCCGCTCATACATTCGGTAATGGCTCATTTTATTTCAATTAGTCAGGCCATAAAACTTGTCGTTTGGTATGTTTGACGAAGCAGACTGTTCAGAAGGAAATGTACTTTAGAATAGCCAAGCAACAAATGCCTGTTCTAAGGGCATCACATCTTGCCCACGTGTCCCTTTCTATCGGTTTCACTATTAGCTTTTCACTATCAGAAGCGTCAAACAAGACAATGTGCAGATATGCTTGGTCATTAGCTTCGTTGTAGCATCTGTGACACTTACAAAACTGTTCTTGTAATGAAGCACAGCAACCCCAGGATATGTGGTGTAAATATAAAGTGTTTATTCGACGTTCTGATGTACTACTGTTGTTAAAAGGCTGCTTGTTTACATGGCCTTGTAGCAGATCCTGCTAAATACATCCGTACCCTACAAATAACTCCTTATGTCACCTTAGCTGAGCAATCACACTAAGTGTATTATCATTTGGCCAATTAATTACACGATCTGTGTGTTCTCTAATAGCAAATACAAAGGTGTCTTGGTGCGTTGAACAAATATGCCGTTGTCAGTTGTTCTGTGCGTTTCCACTACAGGCATTTTGTGAAGCATACCATTGTTTTCTGTGCACCTGTGACGTCGAGATCCGCACTTTGTATTCGGAACCAAACTCAGATGACGGCGTGGAATCAATACATGACGACAATTATATCTGTGCAGCAACTGAGCAGTGTCATGTGTTGCAAATGTTGCAACCAATACACTTCCCATCATCAAGACTTTGATTTCCATATTTCACTCGCCCGAGATGACCCTGATCGAATTTCACCCCTATCGATGCCTAGCCATGAATACATTAGAGTGATAAGCAGGCCGCATATTTTATTCATTGCCTACAAATTTTGTTTACGATACCTTTATGTTGATACCCCAGACGACCTAATGGCATAATTTCGAATTTCGTTCCAATCTACAACTAACCATGACTATCCCTCTCGTGACTATACCAGGAAAGCGAGAATTTTGGCTACAGTGACTTCTGTTATCGAGACTTTTTTGTCACTGCACCCACTCTTGTGCAAGCACTTGGATATTTCCCCTATTTTATGATTTTAACAATAACGCATTTTCGTGCCAGGCGATTCCCCTCTTTGAAACCTTCAGTTGGATACCTCACCCGCCATAGCTGCCTTTATTTCAATTTTGCCCTAATTCATGAAAAACGATTAATATTCCATGATTACAAACACGTCACAATTTTGTAGGCATTGTGCAGTTTCTTTCAAAGAGGCCGTCAATTTGACACCCTGCATGCCATATCGGGCATGCAGGCAGATGGACAGATGAGATGGAGAAGTTTGCGGTGATAAATTGGTCGCAGTTGGCTCAAGGCCGAGGAAATTGGAGATTAATGGGAGAGACCTTTACCCTGTAGTGGCCGTAGATAGGCTGGTGATGAATGGTGATGGTGGTGCAATAGCGGCAAAACTGTGAACTTCAATTTAATGTATTACCTTCCTCATGAACCCCTTCTTAAAGTGGTCTTTCCCTAGTGAGGGTTATTCACCCGCATGTTATCGTCTCGTCGCATTGACAAACTGTTTTCGCATCTCCTAGAGAAGTTGAATAACCTGAGACGGAAGAACATGTTAGTGTAAAACGGTCTTTTCTAGAGCTGCCAGCATGGTTGCGGTTGGGACGATCTACCAACGATCAGCTTCTTGGGTTAGAATGATGTGTTTATATTTTATTTAGTTAGTGCTCCTTTAGGGGAAAAGATTATCAAGGGTAGTGGGCGTGAAAAAAACTTGAAAGCCGGCAGCTATATCACAATAAAAAGAAAACTGACTCAAGCACTGTACAATAATAATCATTTGTGCAGCATTGCAAATTCCAGACATACAAATGCCCAACAAAATACTTGATACCTTTTATTCCAACAGTCTCGCGGAAGGTGGCTCCCGTATTTGGATATATACAGATGATTGAATGACCGAATGTTTCAATTGTACGACTGCTTAAGCAGATTTTGTGCATGTGATCCATACGCAAGCGCGCATATGAGGCCTAGTTATGAAGCAACCTCCTAAAGTGCTGTGGAAAAAGTTTATAAAACAGCACATACACGTAATTTCGCGACGTGAACTTACAGGTGAAAGGTCTAGAAGATTTTTACTTGGGGTTAAGCTCGATCATAAAAAAAAGTTGGAGAAAATGAAATCAACTGAGTTATTGTGTACCAGTTTCTAGCAAATGAGTAAGCATTTCCACAGAAGAATACCATATAGACGAGGCATAGTCAAGTTACGAGAACATGATGATTTTGTAAAGATAAAAAATTGACGGGAAAAACGGGCGCAATGAAAGTCACGTTTCAAATACACATGACTTACGGGTAGCTTTGTTTGTTAAGAACTGGGTGTGCATTATTTTATGGGAGGTCAGATGTAAAATGAAAGCTTGAATATTTATCGATTGTGGACTGATTCCAGGGGTACAAAAAAGATGCTTGTCAACAAAAATAATTAATGACCGTAATCTTTGAAATCAAAAAGGCTTTTATTATGAAAAAAGGCCACAGCATTCCTATAGATTTCAAATATTTTGGAACGTGAGGTAACAAACGTAAATGTCTTGACAGTTTCACGTTTGTAAAATATTTCGGGTAAGAATGGGCTGTGAACTTTTTTGGATTTATAAAGAAGAACATGATATGCCACAGGGCTGGATTTCTGTGCTTCGAATTGTTCACTGTTGAAATTAAATCACTAGAAAGGCAGCGCAACCAACAGTCTATTATTTTACGAATGTAAATGACGTGCAAGCATGTGTTAAATTCTATTTCTGTCCATCTGTGACCACCCAGTTCAGCTTCTCTTTACGGAAGTTACTCCCAAGGCACATCAAACTTGCTTAAACTTAATCTTTTAAAATTACCGGCTTCGTAATATATGCGGGGTTAAGTGAGTTCTTGACCTTAGGCTCAACGGTGACTCCACGTCTGTAAAAAAGAAGCACACGTTTTCAGGTGCACTCTAGGACGAAAAACGCAGGACGCCGGAACATGGTGTTAGAGTGGGATTACGTTCGCTAAGGCAGTAACAATACGCAGAGGGGCATCCACGTGCACCATCATGATAGAAATACTGAAGCCACTGCAGCCATTGGTGCTCTCGGGAAGTACAGCGAAGAATTCGATTCTTTTCAAGCAGAGGATCAAGCTGTTCCTGCGGAAAACGGAGCCGTCGAAGGAACCGAGGTCGAAGGCAGCACAGACAGCACTCCTGCTCAGCGTTGCCGGAGAGAACGCCCAGGAGCTATTCGACAATTTTGCCTCCTTGGAGAACGAAAGCAACTGTTACGACCAAGTTTGAGGAGTACTGTCGACTACAGCAGAACGAGGTATACGAACGTTATGTTTTCCGCTCAAGAACGCAAGCGGAGGGCGAGCCGTTTGAGCATTTCGCCCAGGACACAAGAAGGCTTGCACGAAGCTGAAATTTCGAAACAGAGTGATTTTATGGTCAGGGACCAGATTGTCTTTAGATTGCTTGATCCGAAATTGCGTGAGAAAATGCTCAAAGTAAAGACCTCACGCTACGAAACACGGAAGACTTTTGTAAGGCAGACCAAATATGTGCTGAGAAAAATAATGCCTGGGCTGATACTACAGCGTAGGAAGGAGCGCCGATCAAGATTCACCGGCAAGCCAAATTTGCAGTGCGTGAACAGTGTTCCGATCATGCCGGGGATTGTAGGGCGGAACCCGAGAAAGTGATTTCAAGAAAGTAAAAGCATAAGTACACACGACAATTCAGGTTTTCCCGGTGCATTCGTTCACACGATCTTGGAAGATGCCCAGCACATGGCAAAACGTCTTTTTTGTGCCGGGGCGCTAATCACTTTGCTACCTTCCGCAAGAAAGGGCCTGAAGTCAGTGAAGTACGCGATGAGCAAGATAACCGTAAAATCCTCGACGTCAACGTTGGCCGCAAAGCTGATCGGCTGATCATTGCAACAGTGGCTTCCAAACATGTGTCTATTAAGGTGAACTCAGGCTCACAAGCTAACTTGTTGCCTCAATCTGTGTTCAAATATCAAAAAAGAAAAGTCCTGGATAAGGAAAAGCTCCTGTGTTCCGCGCTCATACAGTGGCGACACTATGAAGCGTATGTCGCGAATGGAAACAGTGGTTACTTCGAGTTTTTCATTGTTAAGAAGAGCAACGAGGCCGTCCTGGAGCTGACGGCGAGCGAAGCCTTAGGAGTGGTCTCTCGCCCTTTCGACGTAGTGAATGCAAGCAGCACCTCTCAAGTGATGACAGAATTTCCCGAGGGGTTTTAGGGCATCGGCTGTCTAGCACGCCCGTACCACATGGTTCTACGGGAGGATACAACACCGGTGGTCCAACCAGTACTACGGGTGCCCCATTCGCTAATCCAGCGCTTGCGAGAGTACCTGGACAGCATGAAGCGTAGAGGAATCGTGGTCTATTCAGCAAAGTGAAGGATTGGGTGAGCTCCTTTGTCGCAGCGATAAAAAAATGACTGTAACTGTGTGTCTGCATTGATCCAAGGTGCATTAATGGGTGGTTAAAACTAGAGCAACATCAATTCTAAAACGAGAGGACATTCAGCTGAGCTGACCAGCGCCAAGTTTTTCTCTCGCCTCGACGCGTAGTCGGGCTTTCAAATTACCATAGGTGAGGCTACTTCGAAGGTGTGCACATTTGCAACGCCGTTTGAGTGCCACCATTCCCTAAGGTACCTTTTGGATCTCTTCTGCACAGGTTTTTCAAAAAATCATGAATGAATGTTCGACAGGTCCCAGGAGGGCAAATTATATATTGACGATATATCACTGTAAGGAAAAACCCGGGAAGAGCATGACGCCGGCCTCCGCACAGCCATGCAGTTGGCCAAGAACGCCGGCATAACGCTCAATGCTGCTAAGTGCAAATTCTGGGTCACCAAAAATTGCCTTCTTTGGCGACGTGGAAAGCCAAGATGAAAGCAGACCAAACCCCTCAATGACAAACACCATTAAGAGAAAATGCCGCAAATAGTTGACAAAGTCGGCATCCACAGACTGCTAGGGGTGGTCAACTATTTTGGTAAATACGTACCGCATGTGGCGCAATGAACTACGTTCCTGCGAACCCTCATTAAGAAAGATACCGTCTGCGAATGGTCGGAGAACCATTGAGGCGAATGAAAAATTTGTGTTCGCCTTATTGAGCGCTGCACCATAGCTAGCCATTTTTGATCCTACTGGGCAAATGAACGTCGTCGCAGATGCTTCGAAAAACAGCATCTGTGCGGCTCTCCTTCACCGTTCACAATGACTAAGACATGGCAGCGGCACGCACAAATTGAAAAAGAGACATGGCTGATGACTTTGGTGCAAGAAGTTTTCTCACTTCTTTACGCGGCCTAAATTGCTATCAGCGGCCATTGGTGACATGCCGCCACGACTTGAGCGGTTTTTTCTGCGCTTGCTCAGATTCAATGAGGTTCTTCCCTTTGTCCCAGGTAAACAGCTGTTCTTGGTTGATAGGTTATCTAGATCGTCTCTCATGGAAGTGGGCAATGTGGATGACTTCACAGATGATTTCGACGTTGGTGCAGTGAACGTGTCTTCAGAACTGGTAAGCAAGAAAATGTTTTCTCATCTGGCTGAAGCAACAGCCGCTAACCCAGATTTACGAACTATGCTGCTCTGCGTCAGAAACGGCGAATAATGAAAGGCAGCTTGAAACCATTCAACTCAGAGTTGACCGAACTTGAATGGATTTTCCTGAAAGGAGCAAAGGTCATCGTCTCCAAGGCTATAAGAGCTGAAATACTGGGTCACGCTCCTGATGGCCACTTAGGCATAAAGAAGTACGAAGCGGAGGGCCCGTCGACTGCTATTCTGCCAGGTCTGAATGGCGACATCGAAAATCTGTTAAAAAGCTGCGCTAAAATACGCGCACAGGCACCAAATTGAACCGATAGTGCTCAGGCCTAACCCCGGATCATGCCTGGTACGAATGGGCCTAGACATCTTTATGTACGCCGGTCGCTCCTAAATGTGCGGGTTTGATGCGTTTTTGAACTTTCCTGAAGACAAAAATCTACCAAAACACAACGTGCTTGCGGCATGTATACAGGCCATCTTAAACGTGACTTGGTCGACAACCTTGCGGCTCGCACTGTCTGAAAAAACCCCGCGCAGCACCAAAACAACGCTAGTGAACAGCCACCAGAAGCAAGATAGAAATGGAGATCAGGGAATCTTTATTATTGTCTGGATGCGTCAACATCCGTAGCCAACCACTGCAAACCTGTACCCCTCCTCTGTAACTTGTATAGACCTCAATATTCTGGGGTCGGCCATTTTCTAACAATCGAGGCACCCCCTGGCGGGCTTTTTTTGGGGTCCGCGGGGCGAGCAGAAGGCATCGCGGGTCCCAAGCTGTTGCTCCTTGTAGCGCGTGGATATCATATATCCCGGTGGGCATCGAAATCGGTAAGCGTGCTTTATTCGGTACGTCAGCAGCACCAAGTTCACAGGTCTTTAGAGAACGCTCGAAGCGTCCGAGAGCTGTCAGATTTTCCAATAATTTTGTCCCCAACCCGCTTAGGTGGCGTTCCACCCCACAAGCGCTTTGTCCTGACGGGGCTTGCCTGTCAGGCTACGTTTACCCGTGCAAGCAGGACGCCCTATATTTCATCCCCAATTGAGGTTTATGTTCTTAATTCGGGGTAGGTGTCTGTCATTGCCTTTACTTGGCAATGTGCAGGAGCTGCTCGTCCGGGCGTGATTGCGACATTATTTGCTGCACAAACAATCAGTGTTTAGCGCAAGGGCTAGTTCAACCAACTTGTGAAGTGCATCACGACAAAAGAAGTGTCTGCCTGGGCGGAACCTATTCGCCGAACAAATTTCTTGCGCCCGTTGAGTGCCACCGCCAATTGGTCGGCGTGGTGAATCGAACAGGCTTCGAACCAAGCAAACTGGACAGAATACGTGCGATTCTACGCTGCTTTCATAAGCACTATTTAGTTCAATCCCTATCGCACGTTTTTGATCTCTGGAAATTGGAAATATGTTTCTGTTCATCTCATCCAGGGGAAGCCGACCAAAATCATCCGGAGACCTATGCTCGAGTATGCGAAAACGTTGACCCGAAAGCGAAATAAAAGCTTCGCGGAGGCACAAAAGACCCGGTCGGGTCAGGAAATAGCTGTTCGCGGTTCCCACCCGCCGCTGAAATGCTAAAGCTCTTCTCAGCAAGCACACTGTCGTGAAATCTTGGTGTACAAAAAACGTTGCCCCTGTTTGGGCAGCATGGAACTAGTGTTATGAGGCGGCAAATATTTTACTTTTATGAGCATGTCGTACGTGTAGACCTGCACAGTTAAAATGTGGACTTCATGGCCTTGTGTAACAAACAAGTCAGTATGATGTATGGGAGCGCATAATAATGTCAACACGTTCGCGCACCGAAAACTGCAAGCCATGCCTTGGAATTTGCACTATCGCGCGCGCGATGGAAGGAAATCGGTGATTAGTGCCAGCCCACTCACTTGCCTAAGTAATACCTAGGAGGCATATCAGCCAATAGTTCCTAAGCTGTTTCATGGGGACGCCGGCTTGTTGGACGGATGTTTGATGCTGCAATGTGTCCGAAATCAAATCCACGCTTTCAAGATGGCGTGCCAAGATAAACGTATACAAGTTATCTGCCGGGCACTGAATGAGACTTTCAGTTGAAACGCCTCCGTTTAAACTCGCCTATCTGCCGTGTCGTGTCGTTGTCGTGCGTAGATCCGCATCTCTCACCCCATTCTCCTCGCCGCGGCAGATGCGCACCTCCGCCGCCTGACCGCCGCGCCATCTGTGTGTAGGCCGGCGGTGAGCGCGCAGCTTGCGGTCGGCTGCGCTTGCTCCCGTCGCACGTGCCTGCTGGGGCGTTAGCCGCGCATGCTGCGCTCGGTTAAAAAATTGACACCATCTTCCCGCGAGTAGAAACCATGGGGTAGATCGACGCATCGGGGGTGCACATGCTGCGCAAAATTAGGATACACAACAGCATCCACACGCTGACATCGCTGAATAATACGGAAACCCAACGGCAACCGCCGAATGCGTTAGCATCTACCCCATGGTTCCCCTCGGGGGAAGATGGTGTCAATTTTTTTACTTAACTGGTCATTATTCGGTGCCATGATTACCGATTGTTGCATTCGATCCACCCTTCCTTCAAGGACAAAATATTTTGATACCATACAGGCCTTCGGGAATCATTTGGAATTTTAACCCATCATTGACTAGCCATGACTATATCATGATGATAAGGAGGACGCATTTGTTTGTTTTTTCCACGCGAATCCCTCATCCAGACCTTCAACTTGATACCCAACAAGCCCTATTGGCGTCACTCTAAATTTTCCTTCAATCTATGACTCACCACGACCATCTCATAACTACAACCAGAAAGGCATTTTCATATTTGTCCGATGTGATTCCCCTCATGAGACATATTTTTGGTTCCCCCACACATTCTAGCAGGATAATTTGGAGTTTTAATCAAACCTGACTAACCATGACCCTCATGACTGTAAGCAGGACGCATTATTTATGTGCCCCACTAGATTCCCCTAATTTAAACCTTCTATTTGATACCCCATGTTCAAGGCCTCACCTTGAATTTTAACCCAACTAATGACTCACCATCACTACCTCATGATTAGAACCTTGAAGCATTTTTTTGTCCAACGTGATCCCCCTCATCAAGATCAAAAATTAGATACCCTACACTCCCGAGCGGGGACAATAACGCTCGGGGACAAGAGCGGGGACGAGCGGGGACAAGAATAACGCTCGGAGACAAGAAACGAGCAGTCTGGGTAAACTTTAAGTTCACGATCCCACTGTTTAAATCGAGAAAAAATTGACTTGCGTGACCATGCAGTGAGACAAACCTACAACCGGTGGACAATTAGGGTCACAGAATGAACAGGAGAGATGGGTATAGAAGAAGGGGACTTCGAATAACACGATTAGAGGACGAACTGCGGAAATTCGGGGGTAAACTTTAGACCCGAGTAGCGCTAGACAGGAGCGGTTGGAGGTAGGACCTGAGCAAGATGATGATGACGATGATGCTGTGAACTATTGTCTTAACAATTGATACATTTTCTTTCTATTTTGGCATGCCGTCACAGCAATAATAGGATCACAGTACCGGTTTAAGAGAAGAGAACTAAGACCTTTCATACGACAATTACTAGTTGAGACTTTATTCATTTCATAAACCTCAAACGTGTACTTAGTTTTTAAGCAATTGTCCTAAAACTATATTAGTGCATTATTATAACGCACAAAAGAATACGAATTACATTGGTAACAAAACATTACTCTTTTTCTATATTTCCTCTTCAGATTCGAGACAAGAATGTCGTCGGAAGATGCTGTAATTACGCTTGCCTAGAAGTAGAGACGTGTCCACCGAGAAATATATTTTGGAAATGAAAATAAAAGTAATAATTAAACGATTCTACATTTGTACTTTGGTTTTTGTGGGCGGTTAAAAATCCCTTTAAAGTATAACATAAGTTCCAAGATAACAAAATCCCGCCGCTTTGACTTAATACCCCAACGTGTTTTATATGTTTTATGGTATAATAATTACTTTCATATATTCTCCCCTTAGCCCCACATGAGTTAACTGAATAGACTGTATAGATAGAGCAGATCAAATACCGTTTAGACAAAGTTTTTGTTACCAGTGTGTAGCTGCCGAAATAGAAAAAATTATGCGTACTTTTAGTATATAGATAGCCTGTGAGAAGGAATGCCCTGTGGAGCGCTTCCTCGTGATTTATTTGCTAAAATCACTACGCTAAGTAGAGAGCGTAATAGGTTTGTGCGGAGATCTTTCGTGCCCCAGTAAACAAGCAATGCCATGAATGTCTGAAAGCAGACGGAATAGTGGCAATATCTGCAGTCATTGACAATTCAAATGCGAACGGCAGAGCGCAGGGCCGAAGATACCGGCGCCGTCACCAAACAGCGTTCGTCAAAAAACGACGGACTTGCGCTGTTTGAGATGTCGGGTGCGAAGGGAATGTCCCACGCCGATTTGTCGCCCTGTCCCGCTCGTATGCTTGCGTCGGTAGCCATGTCCGCAAGGAGCGCTGCAAGCACTGCAAGTAAACTACCGGCCCGCTTAGAGCTGAAGTTGTTGGTCGAGTTGAGAGCAACGCGGTGCGTAATTGCTTGCAAGCCAGCCAAGAATGCGCCGTTGGTTTGACGAAGTCCATGGCTGAGGCAATTCGCCGGGATATTTGGTGGGCTTGGGGCAACAATAAAATATAACACCAGAATTAGTCTCAATGGTATACATTTACCGGCAAGTAGTGTATTGGGTTGAGCATATTACTGGGAGAATTTTAATATTCACAAAAATTAAGGTGATAGGCATGTGCAACATTCTATAGGCCAGTTTGCCTTTCAGAACATTTTGTCCGCCTGATTTGTTTCTGGGAGGACAACCTCAGTGCTTCTAGAAATCGCCAGAGCATGTTAGGGCGCACCCAGCTGTTCATCCTTATTTGCAACAAATTACTCCCTTCCACATGCACAACATATGCTGCAATATCACGCCGGCACACACGGGGAGCAGGTGCTCGAGTAAGTCGAGCACGCAGTGGCCGCAGATAGTATAATCGCGCCAGCATTCCGAACAATTCTTTTCAGCGCTCTTCGGGCATGGACGACAAGGCAAGCGTGCGAGCGAGGCAGAGGGCAACATATGGCAATGGGGCACGCATCCTCACTTCCGAAATCTCAAATTGCAGCGTTCCGTGCGCTTTCCCTGGGCCTGCCAGGTGACGGAACTGGTTTGTTGGGCCATGCGCTCCGTAGTTTGTATTTGAATTGTCCATGACTGTACGTACATTGTGGAATCTTTCTCAGGACCCGACAAGTTGCATCCCTGGGCACAGGAAAATCTTCGAGCGTCGAATTTCTCTCTCTCACAGCTTATTCTAACTTATTCTAGTGCCGATCACGAGCCAGCAAGAGAAGTTCAAAAGCAATAATTATTGGTGAGGTGGCTTGCTGGCTCGAGCTCGAGCCACATTCTTGCTCCGTTCACAAGCATTTTTTTATGAAGTTGACAATTTTACAGAGATTATCATTGATTCCAAAGCATGTGAAAGACGTTTCGGTATTCTGGCGAATTTAAATTACCATATTACAACTGTCCTTCTCAAAACGTCCTAGAGAACTTTAAATATTAAAATTACAGCCAACTGATATGGCATATATCATACCTGTCTAATTATGCAGAAGAAATTCACACTACACTGACATTCTCATTCACCGACATTGATAAACAAAACCGTCATTTTTTTTTCACACTTCTTGCCTGTCAAGCTGGCTTTGTGTTGAAGTTTAAAGCAGAGCCTTGCGTTCATTGCACCGAGGCTCCGACATGGTTCAGGCAGACTCATTTTTTCACCCCTGAATACCAACATTGCTCTTAAGTGTTAATAAAGGTGGTGCAATGCTTTTGCCTTGGTAAAAATGTACGTAAAGCTTTCCACGTTAAGGTATTCAGTTTCTTTTTATAATTTCCAGTAATGCTCAAGAAAACCGCGTAGCCATTGTCGTATTCACGGTGTTAGAGAACATTTTTACACGATGGAAAATAAAGTGAGTGTATATTTGAAGTTCTGAGGTCTTAGTAGCATTTAAAGTGGAAAACATAGGGTTGTGCAATACCCCACACAATAAAACGGTCGTCTACTTTTGCACGAGCAATAGATCTGGTTGTCAAAAAATTTGTGTCTATCTCATAGCACTGCGAGCGCAAGCGTTGTTCCGTGAACAGAGCAAGTGACTCAAGGGCGTTGAATGAGAGCGTGAAAAGAGGGCATGCTGCGATATCGGAGTAGTGGAACGGTTGTGACGATGCTATGGAAGTAATTAAGTTAAAGCTCGGATGAGTGCTGATTCGAGTGCTGAAGGGCCGTTTTATTCACTTCCCGTATCAGCGGGAAATGTGAGACGCGCCCCCTTGTTTACGTGGTATATATTCAAGTATGAAGCTAGGGTGATCGGCCAAAAAGGAAATCTGAAATGATGACGACAGAAAGCTGGTGCTACCTAACAATAAATGAAGATAAAATGGGCTAAGGCCACTACAGAACAAATTGAACATGACCGGTGAGACGGTATTTCTCTAAGCAAATTTTTGAATTTGCGCTAGGATTGCATGAGGAAGGCCCTGTTGCGAACTGCTAAAAAGGCAGGATGGCATACACTCCTCAAACGACCATTGAATTGGCGAGGCAGTTGATGAGTTCTTCATACAATTTTAACAAAGATCCACAAAAATCTTGGATTTCTCTTTGCTTGAGTCCACACTTCTCTACTATGTACGTATAGAGCTAGATACTCATATACATGCCGCGTGGCAGTCAAACATTAGAGAATATTTGAATGCAAGTTCAATACGCAAAAACCTCAGGAAGAACACACATAATTAGGTGAAAACCAACAATACCCTACGATCATTCGTAATTTAAAGAAACAACGGAGAATGCAACCTCATTGGGCTGATTACAGTCAGGAACAGCATAGCAACTACATTGGAAAAATAAAAGAAAATTGAGGATTTTCTTTTTGCGATATGCCGAGAAACGTTTCAAGTCGTGTTATACATTATTGCTATACCTCAAAGACGTAATATCCATACATCAATACCTTAAGGAATGAAAAAAGAAAAATTTAGTATGGCGTGGTATTTTGTCCTAAATTAAGTTTCGTGTTTTCTGCAATACAATTAGGAGGTATTTATGTAACATTGTTTGAACAAGATACTACATTTTAGCCGAGAATATGAATTCTTCAGGGTACAAGGAGACATACAGGGAGTGTCAATACAGAAGTTTTGTTTTCTAAGGTAGTGTGTAACTTTGTGTCATGGTATGGTGCCAGACAACGAAGGCTTAGTGTGTGGTCACTGTGGGGCGATGAATGCAACCAATGAGATGCCTGAACTGCTGCCGTGCACGGCATTATGTACTCCCTGTGGATACTTGAGATGGCTTTCTCACATAGGTGAAGCCGAAATGGGTAAATTCAGAAGGACACAAATAGCTTTTCTTTAATACAACAGGATTGGCTGCTCTGGTACAGTATTCGGCTGAATTAAAAATGTCTGGAATTGTACGTCTTACAGGGAATGTATCACGTTTAACATGAAAACGCTGGACTCCGTCCTGAAAGTTTGCACATGGGGATGGTACTTACTGATTCTATGCTGAACACTTATTTGCCACTTATTTCTGAACACCGAAAAACTCTGTATTGTATACCGTGCTATTCGCGTTTGCAGAACATTGAACGCGTGCTTGCAGAAAATTCTAAACATGTTTACCCACTGCTGGAGTTGAAAAAATCTACGTGAAAGCTGATAAAATATTGGTGCAACCCAAGGGCGACTGCACAGCCAACATGTTTAAATTTCAACGCGGTTGCTTCAACCGCAAAGCGTGAAAGTATGATTGAGAGAGCGTGGCCCGAGCATCCTAGCAAATGCGTAATAGTAACTTAACTTCCTGACTACACTAGCGGCGCTTCCAGCCACAGCAAAAAACCCGCGTCTTAAGTTCTTGCATTGGGGTCGGGGTGTAACAATATCTATCATGAGGTGTGCTTGCAACGCTAACGGCTACTTTGTTTTGCCAGGCTGCATCGACAGACCTCTTGGTCAGCTGTGTAACCAATATTAGTAATACTGTATATTCAGCGGTAGGCCAGAGAGAGCAGACGGTTAGCAGTTTCAGCCATACAAATGATTTGAATAACTTGGAAAGTGCTGTTCGAAACAGGACGTTCGAAATAGTGGGCTCCCGATTGGGGGCGCGAGGCTCCACAGAGTTCTCAGAATTTTATCCGAGAAATACAAACAACGTCTGACTGCGATGGGTAGGGGCAGATGAGGCTCACAGTAATGGGTTTTGGTGCAAGGCTCTGATAGTGACAGATAGGTTACTGGGGGTATTTTGATGACGTCCAAAAAACTGCCAAGCTCATCCTGAAAACAATTGAAGCTTTCGGCTGATGATTTGCAGGTGAGGGGTATCTCGTGCATAGAAGTGAGCAAACAACTTTGAGTGAGCTCCCTGATCCTCAAATATTAGGTAACCAGAGAAATTCCGCAAAACCTGCCCTCTTGCTGAGCGTTATATGCAGTGTTTTAGTGCTTTTTATAAATGATGGTGGCAACCTTGCCAAAAATAATGAAGGCTGCATCACAAGCCGGACTTGAATGGCGAAGCTGTTGTAGGTAAGCATGTAGACACATAGTTTATAATCTTAGTATCATTATTTATTTCTATACTTGCAGTCCTAGTAATAGTCGTCTTTTGCATCAAAGATGTGTCTTCGTCTTCTTCGCAGCGAGTAATGCACGCAAAGGCAATCCTCATAATTGTAGACTTTAACGACCTCAACTGGCGAGCTTCTCTAAGTCGCACAAGTGTTAAACCACAGCGAAGCTGCAGAATTTCTTTATACGTGAGCACTGAAGGACACATCCCTAACGCATGTCTACAATTTCCAATAGGTTTATTTACATGTTCTCATGATTCTTTGCACTGTGCTAGTAATAGTCATCGGCAGATGCATTGATGTCGAAAAGCTGATGATCCAAGCACTACAGGCGCGTAGCGCATCACGCCAGAGCTTGAGTTTCTCTTTTGCTAAAGTCACTGCGTGAGCCAGGAATGCGGTGGGCGCCGCGAAGCATGCGGTCAACGAGCGGCCAACATTTCTTGTATGTTTTTCTGCAACACCCTACTTATGGCCTGTACAACACTACGCTGTTAAAAACACAAAATTGGGAAGCAGCCACCAGAGCTCTATTGTGTGTTACATGGTCGTTGTAGGATCCAATCCAAAGTTGCCCGTATAAGTGTTTTATGTGGGGTTTATATTCGTCCACATATTGCACCTCCTTGCGAAGATCTGTTGATATGGTTTCAGTCTCTGTGATGAAAAATGCTGAAAGAATGATGGTGCGTTGTGTGTTTGTGCTCTGGGAATGTTAAGAGAAAGCAATTCGTAGAAAAGCAGCATTTTTATAAGGAGCGTTACGGCAGAGCCATGAGGAGACCCCTTTGTTGTGGCTTATATTAGTAATGTGTCCTGACATCGCAATATAACAGACGATGTGCCGCCGAAAGAGCTACTTGTTATATATCAAATCGTGAGTTTTACGCAGTTAAACCACACCTGGGCTATAACATGCGCCGCACTAGACGGCGCCAGAGCCGATTTCAACACATAAAAATTTTCGCCGCGCCCCTTAACAAAGACAGACTGGTGTTTCGCGTTTCGCCTCCATCTGAAAAAGCAATTACCGGGGCAGGCAGTATAACCTGTGTCCTGGGGCTCAGCAGCACAATTTGGAAACCGTTGAAAAGATTTGAGAAGCTAATAAATGTTTCGTAAGCAATGCTGAAAACAGAAAAAAATGCAATGAACGGGGGTATAAATAGTTTCAAACGCCCAAGCAAAATTTAGGGAAATAACAAAACACTGTTATCGAGGGTCTCGATGGTCCGGAAGGCGTTTTCACAAATCAAATAAGGAGCTCGTCGTACTTTTGTGGTTGTAATCTCATATTTTGAGGTTGGAGGAGTACGAATTGCAGTAAGAAATATTAACAAGAAGTAATTACCATTTCGTTTGGCAGCTTACCAATTTTCGGCGGGGTGCAGGTTCGTGTGCAGCGACGTAGCCATAAATATTTTCCGGAGATTTTATACTCCGCCTGAAAGAACATTAGGAAGGATAGGCTGCTCTACAAAACTATCTAATCTTTGTTTTCTTATCTCATTCTCGTTTTAATTTTAATTTAGGAATAGTTGTGTAAAAAGCATTACCGACGTAAAAGACGTAAGAAGTGGAAGATTTTCTAACTAGAACATTAAGGGCTGCTTTGACCCCTAAAGGCCTCCACCTGCAAAGTCCCTGATCCTGTGTATAAAGGCGTGTGTATTTCCGGAGATCTAGGTTTCAGTAAAACAACAGGGGCTTGCTTTCTCTAGTGAGGAATGTGAGCGCATGTGGCGAACGCGAAGTTAACCATGGGAGAGGTGATTCTATGAAAGCCGTGAGAAGTAATCGCATTTAAATTGGTAAAAGAAAATCTGAACTGTAGGAGAGATAAAATTATGATCTTGGGCATCTGTCCGGTACCTGCATGAACCCCCACTTCTGGATTGTATCAAGTGCACGGAGTACGGTAAAATACTATGAATAATTGTTGGCCAAAACTATCGGGACAATGGCTGGCCAAATTCTCATTGTTAAAAGAGGGCCAAGTGATTCTGACCAGTAAGGAGCATTCCAGTAGAGAACTTGGGGAACGGCTCACGAATGACAATGTCAGGGTTGACGTAGATTTCACAATGCGTATTTTACTACCAGAAGCTTTACAAGGCCAAGGACAATTGAAGTACAGGCTTCATGCTTTCGCCGATGATTAGGCATCTTAACAACGACAAAATACTTTCTGTAAACAAAAGTCTTGGGCAAAGTGTGGCCTGCGATGCATGTTTGAGAGGGTAACCTTGCTTCATGGTAATTGGGTGACACTGGCAGGTTTCGTTTAAAATAAAAAGCAATTATTGTTTGCGAAAAAATTGTTTACATGTCGATGCGGGAAAGTTATATTATTACTATATAGGCATTTTATAAAAGGTAACGTCGAAGTTGGCATTCAGCAAGTAGGCCAAAATACTGCTCTAAAATGTTTATGATAAGTATAAATAAAGGAGCGAAAAGAGTAACTGCCCTTCCTCTCTGTGCAGATGAAGAAGCAGCAAATCCAGCCGCAGTTCATAGATGTCCCAATTCAAACTATGCTTGTTTGCAACTTACGCTTGAGCACAATTTCTGGCCCGTAAAATGAATTAAGCTAGAATATAGTCAAGCTTTAGACAAGCGGACAACCATAGGGCTGTCTTTTTCCCTCCGGTGTTTTAGGCCTCTAAATATTTCTGTAATACAACTCAAACCAATCGATCACAGAGAATAGACTTGTCTGCGCCGTTAAATACGTGTACAACTAGATACTCATACAGATGCCAAGTGACACTGAAACGTTGAACAATATTTGAAGGCAATTTCAATATACAAAAGAGTCAGGACGAACACACATAAGTGAAAACCAACAATAGTTTACGTATTTTCGGATTTTAAAGAAATGATGGGGAGTGCAACCTCAGTGAGTTGAGTACAGGCAGCAACAACACAACTAGAATAGGAAAAAAATATTTCAAAAGTTTCCTTTTAAGGTATGCCAAGAGTCATTTCAAGTCGTACGTGTTATACCTTAATACTTTCTTTCAACCAAGGGAAACACGTAATACGCATCTGTTAACCCCTTTAAAACCGCGAGTAGCAAAACTGAGGCTTAGCGCAATCAACAGATGGCACAGGGCAAAGTATGCTTGTTTGCAATTTTCGCTTGAGCATAATTCCTAGCCCATATTAATAAAAAATCTACAAAAGACTCAAGCTTTAGACCAATGGACAACGACAGAAGTATCTTTTTCCCTCCGGTTTTGTAGACCTTAAATATTTCTGTAAAACAACAACAAAAACCGCTCGACCACAGATAACCCCCTGTTCGCGTTAGAGCGAGAACAGTCCATGTTAAAATCCCCCACCATGTAATCGCGAGTGCATCAATCCTAGCTGCGTGTGCAAGCACCCTTCGTCCTTGGAAACTTCCCCCAGCAACATGTCATGTACGTGCGCCCAGACGAGGAAGACACTGGGCAAAATATTGTTACCAAAACCATTCTAGCTGAAAAACGGCTTTCGTGGCAAGGGAAGTTGCCTTTCGAAAGCGGGGGGCGGGATTCAATCAGAGCAACTGTAAGAGATGGAACTTGAAAAGGCAATGGTGGGGCATCAAGTATTGTGGTAGCTGATGTCTGCTGTTTTTGCACTCATTTGCGAGTCGGTACGCGCAGACGCTTATTCAACTCGCGCTCAATTTCCTCCTAGCAAAGGACTTATATTCGTTTTAAAGCGAGTTCAATGTGCAGCTGAAGATTATGGCCCTAGTGCTGCTAGCAGCCCATTGCGAAACTTATATAGATCATCGGTAGCGGCGACGTTTATAGAACTTTTGAAAAAGGTGTCACCGGTCGCGACGGGAAGCACAAAGGCATTTCGAGTAAATTGGTTTCAAGCGTCTAAAAACAGGAGGTTTAGGCAGATACAGCCTCGCTGTTAACTTCCTCTATCGACTTTATCCGGGTGACAGGATCCGGCGTGAATGTTTCGCGATAAGGTTACTTCCTTACCCTGGCATGGTACCTGCCCGTCTTTCTCTGCTGTCAATGCTTTATATTTTGTGCAAATTATATAGACCATACTCCTGCTACAGGTCTTTTTGGGTGGTTCTTCGCTTTTGCTTTCTCTTTTTCACCGCGTGTCTTCAAGATTACCGCAACACCCCGCAGCTTCTGTAGGATAAAGGCTCTCTGCGGCTGATCCGCACCTGTTACGAGCCCGTTGCATCACGTTCAAGTGACACGCGAGATCGCTGTTGTGAAATTTTACGTTCCGGATATAAAGTGTTGTGAATGACGTAACGGGGTCACTAACAGCCACCTAATTAACCCGATTCAAGACAAAACACGTGAGTGGGTAGGTACGATGACAAATGTAACAACGATAACTTGGGACTGGCTGCTGGTAGCGTTCATATTTTGCGCAGTCCAAGTGCGACAGACTGCTGCTATGGAAATTCGGTTTCAAGTATTTCGCATCCCCCATGAGCTGTGATTTCCGTCTACAGCAGTGGCCATCTTTTTAAGGAGCAACTACTATTACCACACCCACGACACTTTTAATACGTGAACCTAGGGGACATAAAATGGAAAAGGAATACAGGTGCAAATTATTCCTGAAAGGGCACTGACAGAAAAATTTTGTATCTTGTTTTTTTGCGATAGGCAGCTACGGACATACTTATCACATGGAGAAACCTCATTCGTATCAGCTCGCGGCGGTTGTTTCATAACACAAGTTTTTAATGCGGCCAGTCGGAGCTTCGGTTTCAGCGGGAGCCGCGAAACGGGGGATGTAGTTTAAACAAAGCTGTTCACATGACCGTCGCACGGACATCAAACAGGAGAGCTACCGTAGCACTGTCGAATTTGCGTCGCCGGCAGTTTAAAAAGCAACCATGAGCAGGTGCCGCAAGTGCAAATTGCTGCCGGGAGTAAGGAACGACGCGTGACGCCCGAGACAGCGGCTGGGGAGACGCGTGGTTGAAGCGTCCGGTCGATCTGCCAACAGGTCCGCCTGCAGATGTGTTAGGATTCAAACTGCGACGGATATTCAATTGCCGTTCTCGTAAGCGGTGTAGATGACAATTTTAAGGAAATTCCCAATCGCATAATTAACTCCTTCCTGTTATGTGCTGCGTTGTGTTGGACTTGAGCCCCATTTCGTGCAGCGATAAAAAGCTGTCGCTTGAGCTACCTGCACCGGCCTGCGCCACTTCGCGGCCGTGGCCACCGCCTCCGCAGTGACCATGCGGCTCGCTCAATGCGTATTTCGTGTCTCCGGCACGTTTTCGCGTCTAGTGTATTAAGAGAAATAAAATAGAGTGCCTAGAATTGCAGTAGAGATTAGCTTGCAGCCAGCTGCCGGATGAGCCAACCAAATCTGGGCGCCACCACCGCCAGCGATCGAATCGTTCGTTTCTCGAGAGTACTGTTCCGACCTCCGATCGGAGCAGCGAGCGTGGCAAGCGTGGCGAGCCGGGCAGAACGCCGCAATGAAGAAGCGGCGAAACATCAACTCGTAACTTGTTTGGATGTTGTTTATTTGCTACACATCCAGGAAATGTCGGTTGCGCGAGGTCCATCGCTGGCTTCTCGGTTGTATTTCGCAGCTTTAAAATTGATTTCAATTATGTTATCGGCTGTATATACCGTTGATATTTTTCAGATCACAATGTGTGTTCCCGCCGCTGTATCTCCGAAGTTTTCTCGCAATAAAAACTCTGTGTCAGTAGCCCTTAAAGCATGTGCTTGTCGGATGAACATTGTTCTACCATCTTCTTTGCAAGCCATAGCCTCGGGCGGCCAACCGTCGCTTAAAAACTGGCACTCGTTTTCTTTCTGTTTGAGAAAGGGAAGACACGTGAGCTTATAAGAAAAAGCCGGAAGATGAGTAAAAAACACCAGTTCTTTGTGGTACTAGTCTCCTTAGCAACACAAGAAGCAACTCTACGACAATGCTGTCGCAGTCCAGTGTGCCAGATGCCGCGCGGATCCATGTTTTCTAGGGCAACAAACTATTGCTGGTCAAGAAAAGCGAAACTTTTGCAACGAACGTTTCCCAGTGCCAACCTCAAACAGGCGTATGCTGGTCTATACAATAGCCAATATGCACGGAATAATAAAGTACAACTTCGTGCGTTTTTATTCTTTGTACAGCTGTGTTATTACGATCTTTGCCCTTCAGTACCCATAAAACGACTCTAATACTTCTAATACACGGTAACAACGCCACCAGCTTTCTAAAGTACAAGATACCTGGGCATTAAAACTTACTTTAGAAGCAAAGATGATATAGTGGATTCAAGAAACATGAAGGTGGTCACACATTCAGCAGTTTTACAAACGCAGTTCAGCCAAATTTCTCCGTGGCCTGTAATGTGTCCTTTATTTACCCGCAGTTTTGCCGCATCATTGGCAGCGCATTACATGGCTTGTGGAGCCTAGCTCCGCTGACGCTGCATGCACTAGCAGCCGCCACATGAGGGGGAAGTAGGATGTGCTCTCTGCAGCTGGGTCGATGTTTAATCACATGACTCGCTGAGCACCAAGTGAGCGTGGCCATAGGCGAGAGAGGCAGGGCGGTCTTGCCGGAGCGTTGCGCTTGAGTGGGAGGCATTCACCCGTTGTCAGAAGGTGGCAACTGACCAACAAACGTAGATTGGCGGAGAAAGCTGCTTCTCTGGAGAGGGTCCGGAATTCCAAGCTGGCGAAGCTCGCGTGTGGGACTAAAGACTGCTTAACGGCGTGAAACCCAGGCTTAACACGGCTAAACCAAGTTTTTGTGTTACGTATCCAGAGTCCGCTGCGCAGTGTCGCAGCCATTTTAGTGTTTCCAGAAGGAAAATATAATAGCGTTTTGTCGCATGACGGCTGAACACCATCGACACATGTTTGCCTGATATGTACTGAGGTGTAGCCTAGAGAACAACTAGGTGAGTCAAATAGGAGCGCTTGTATGAACCCTACTCAGGAGTTCCAGTCGCCCCATCACGCAATCAGAATACTAAAGCAGGTGTTTTAATACTCATACATTATTGATATCCTTCTCCTCTGTCATCGAAGTTATCGTTTAACCCAGTAAATACAGATAATACAGGTAAGTCATTGCAGATATGGAGGTTTGGCTCACTAGCAACACCCCCGGTACACATTCTCTAATACATGTAACCACGCCCGTGGGGAGGGAGAACTCTAGAAGAACTCCGACTGAATCTCTGAGCAAAGGAGGTTCAGAGAGCCAACTGGGATATTTGTGGCTGTGTGTGCGGCCAGAAAGAGTTCCATCTCAGAAACGCCCGCAAAATCAACATGATGGGCGCGCACACCTGAAGAAAGCACGGTTAAAATGGTTTTTTCCGGGAGGCAGTGTGGGGGGAAGGCGAATGAAGATCCGTGTACCAGTGCATTGGCTGCAGTGTTGTGCACATTCCTCTGAAAATAGGGAGCGAAAGCCCGTTCCTCGTTCCTTCCTAATTTTGAAACGAGTTCCGTTAATAGTTCCTTTATTGCGAAAGGAACGCGTTCCAGTTCCACTTCAAACATTGAAACGTGTCGTTATAATACGTTACGTTTCATTTTTAAAATTAAAGTACGGTGTCGGCTTCCTGAGGCAAAATAAAGAAAAAATTTAAAGCTCACCTCGAATTACGTATATTATAGAATATGAACACCGCCGGAAGCACATTATCTGGAAATAAAAAGAATCCAAAGATACGATCCCAGACGATTTTTTTTCAGGGTGCACCGGACAAACCCCGGGCATCTCTAACTGCGATTTTGGTGCTCCTCTACTATAGGTGCAACACATATAACACTTCCCACTGCGGTCTTACAAACACGCAAGTAAGGTTACTGCGCTTCATATGAAACAGAAAGTTGCTCAGATGCAGGAACGTAATTAAATGTCTTGAATTAGAAACCGCGTAGAAAGGAGCAATACGTAGGCCTTTATTGAATGCTGACTTATTATTACAGTTTATTTAGGATACCTTACAGGCCCTTTGCAGGGAATTTAGAACGGGGGTAACAAAACAATCTTAACGGATTATACAGCACAAATTTGCGAGTAACAAAACACAGCAGAACAAGTAATGACTACGATGTTCGCAATCCAAAATTAGGTCGGAAGACAATACAAGAAAAAGGTTAAAAGCCAACAGCGTAGTCACACACGAAATCTACGCACAGAAATTACAAAGTATGCCGAACACAGTCAGGGTAGTAGATAAAGGAAACAACCAAAGATAGCCAAGTATGTGGACATGACCCCCAAATTAGTTGATGTAGTTAAAATACGAATAAGGGAAAGGTGCAGGAAATAACACGAAGCCTAATCACATGTGTATGAACCATTTACACAAGAAAATATATCCGCACAGGAACTGCGCCATTTTAAATTCGAAGAAACAGCCACAAAGAAAGACAAAGTATTGTGAAAACAAGAAAACGCGTGCGTGGTAAAGAAATGACAGATTCTTTGGTTCTTCAATCATAAAATTCAAGAACATAATAAAAATATAGAGTATTCGGCAGAAGAGAAAAAATGTAGAATAAATTGAAAAATTGTGAAAACAGTTTGTGGGTAAAAATGCCCGAAAGCATAGTCGCAATATAGTAGAGTCCCGTGTGTGAACTCAGCAATAGTTGCACATTATTGTTGGAGTCAGACAGACCAACGCACTTCGTTGGCAATGTTGAAAATCCGTTTCCTGGATGCGCTTGAGGGTGCTGACGTGTTGTACTTGAAGAAAAGTTGGTTCAGATCCTCGAAGTTCTTCTGCGAGAGCGAGTAGTCAACCGGTACCAGCAGCTATCGCGACAGCTCATCCTAAGCCTCGGCTGGAAGGGTTTGCTGCCCAAAGGAAAAGAAATCCTCGAGCGCACAAAAGGTAACACATTCTGTGCTGGATGGCTCGGGCACCACACCCAGCTCTGTCTTTATGCCGTTTGTCGTCTTGTCTCGCATAGAACTGTCTGGGATCCATCATAGCTTAAACTGTGGGATTAAGCAAATGGCGACGAGTTCGCGCTCGTTTAAAGGGGTTCAAACCTGCAATCCCGAACACTTCCCGTTTGCCCGGTGACTCTTCAATGCCTGTGCCCCTTTGATTGACCCACAGTGAGAGCACGTCTCTCAGCAACGCACCCGCGGCTCGCACGTCTACTGCGGTAACTAGCCGTGCCAATATACGGGGGTTTTACAAGGTACCTGCAATACCGCTCGGACTTAGAATCCTTTTCCCGTCAAGGAACAAGTCTATTGGCCAGACTCGCACGCTGGCCTCCCTAGATAAACGACGAAAGGTGAAAATACTTCGCACGGCTGCGTCATTCACCCGTAGAACGCCGCGTAAGCTCAACCGAAATTAAAGCAAGCACAAGCCGCGGCCCGCAGAGTGGTTATTCGTCTGACTTTGATATTTGAGGAAGCACGTGTCGCTGAAGGCCTGGGGAGTTGGCCAGCTTATAGGGAGATAAACACAGCAGCGACTTGTATAGTTTTGTACTCAAGACTTGGCATCAAAACAGCCAATTTCTAGGGATGTAATGTTTGCAGAATGAACGAGGTTCCTCCCGTTCCTTTAAAAACCTTACGAGTTACCGTTACTGTTCCACCGACCCTTAATTGAACGCTGCCGTTCCTTCTTCCCCCAAAAAAGAGCTACAATAATTTCTTGTTATAACAAAATCAGCAGGACCCCTGAAAGTTGTGTTATAAGCGGTATTTCGATATAAGCGAACACTCGAGAAACGCTTAAGTAGTTGAGCTTTAACTTCGCCACAACAGCAAGGAATCAAAACACACTGTATTCAGAGAAGAAAGGCTTTAAGAAGGTGCAAAATAGGCAGTAAACTTAGGCTGTTTCAAGTTCTTGCCGCGCGCGAGAATCCCCCGCTCCAATTTGATGAAGAATTCCATGAGGCTGTGGTCTCAATCCTAAATGTGGAAGTGGATGTGGCCAATTGACATGGGAGCGTGCCGAAGTCATAGTACTCTGCTCGAGTTTCGCCCTGGAAGCACCGCAAATTCCGTCGCTGGAGTCTGGGGTTGCGTGTGTGGCGCCAAAAAATGATTAGCTGGTCATTTTGGGTTAAAACTCTTGGATTAAAACTTACCGGATTTGCACAAGTGGCCTTGCATGACCTGTGGGAAATTTTGTTCCGAGATGTGCAGCAGAAGTTTGCAAAACAACAGTTTTCCGGCGCCCCATTGTAGACGACACTGCTAATTGTGTGGTTTGAGTCTGGGTGTTCGCGCCGCGTCACGTTCACGTCATTGACCAATGTCTACGAACAAAATTCAATGACCCTACCACGCATTCGGACCGTTTGTGTAAAGCGGATGGCGCGAAGCGACGATGACCGGCTCGAGCAAATCGCCTGCGAAAGATCAGCTTGCGTTCAACCGCCATATTTGAAGCTTGACTCGCCCCTGGGCCGCTGCGACTCGGCCATGCCTCCGCTCGCCACTTCGCTGTAAGCGGGTCAAGCACTTCGTGTACTTCGAGTAATGCGGCCTAAAATGCATGCGTTATGGTTGGTACCAGAATAGATTTTCGAATAAAGCGATTTCGAGTAAAGCGAGTTCGTTATAAGAGGGATTACTGTAGTTCCAGGAAAGCCGTTACTTGTAACGTCGTACCCTACAACACTGATTGGCTCCGAAGCATTGAGAATCGCCGGCTTGGATTCACGGCAGT
>JABSTR010003332.1:0-27123 GCA_013339765.2 Haemaphysalis longicornis | reverse complement strand
GTGGTCCCTTTTAAGTTCTGCGGTTCGAAACTGCTCAAGTGGGAAGCTCCAGTAAAATTACAGACTCTCACAATCTACATCTGTCTTTAAGCAATGTGACGGCACTAACGAAGCTCCAGTTATGTACAATTCTTCTTATGCGTAAGGTTCGAGAAATTTACACGCATTCAGAGTATCCCCAACAGAGAAGTGTGACGAAAAGCTCTTGATCGCGTACGCTTTATCGCACAGCCTTGCTATGTCGTTTGGCAAGTTCTAGACATAAGTACATAGTTTCACACTCTATACCACATTGTACAACTAGAGGTGATGATAGCGATCACAATAACATAGCTATCGTATTCTGTAGAGGATGTGGTTGGTGGCAACTTTCTGACTCTATTCATGAATTTGCATTTAGGACAGAGATAAATTACACGTTACAGCAGCTTTACGCAACCGCGTTATCTGCAAGTTTTCAAAAAACACAACAAAAATTTCTGTGTTTTAGCTTTGGTTAACCACGTCGATAGCGAAAGCTTCACTGCCCTGTCTAGGCCCATTGTCGAAGAAGTGGTCGAGGTGTGGGTCCGCTGTGATATACGGACATGTTTGCAATGAATACACTGTTTATTCATCATCTTTCTCAAGGTGGCGACAAGGGTCCCGCCGCACGTCTCCGTTCCCTCCTCGCCATCTCTCCCCGCCATCAAGCCACTGCTTCTTGCTGGGCGCCTGCGGAAGGGGCTGTGGTTTGACCTGTAGCTATCAAGGTCAAAACTGGTCACCCCGCGAATACTGTCCGAGGTAGCGTCGTGTAGCTTTCGCTAAAAAAACTGCCAACAGAACGAAAGTGAGAACATATTTGTATGATTGTAGTTGCGACGCTTTTATCTTTACAGAGCAAGGGTAAGGAAATAAATCTACGTGCTTTCTTAGACGAGCCCTTTTCAATGCAATGCTTGTGAGACTAGATGAAATTTATAAGCCACGCAACGGCGGATCACCTACGTTGCCCACGTGAAGGCTATTTTCCTGAACTGAGGTATATTCATGCAGCAGGCACGTCCTTGGTTTGAACTATTCGTATGAACCACAGACCTTCCATCACAAATCTGCGTAATTAATTCGTTCGTTTTCCGCCTGGCGGCTGCAATCTCACCGGCACGACGAATATTTAGGTCCCCGCACGATGACCGAGCTTAGCGCTAAATCTGATTGATTTGCAGGTATTTCCCTTCTCAATATTCAGCTACACTGACTTATTGTATATCCTGACGTGATATCAAGGTTATAGCTATTCGAGACAGGCTATGCAGATAAATAATTCAGGAGTTAGGCGCGAGCCAGCATACACGACATGCTGTGTAAGAATGGAAACGCACAGTAGAGGACCACAAAACCCGGAGCTGCCGCCTGCGTAATGACTAGAAGAGTGATGTCTTTTGGAAATCGAGAGGTGCCGGTGTGAGTCGTCAAAAGAGCTCTTGTTCTCGGATTGTAAGGAACGTTCTCGTTCTCGTTCTCGGATTGTTTTCGGGTGACGCTCAGCACAAATTAGTGCTACGGGATTGTTACAGCTGTCCAGGAATGCTCAGCTGGTTTATTTAACATTTCGTGAATGCTCATCTTACTGCCGCTTGCGTAAACGACTGATTTTACATTTTTTTCTCCCCCACTGTTGTTGCTCCAAGACTGTGAATACAGTTTCAGTCGTAGCCCATCCTGATAGAAAGGTGTGTAGAGTATCCAAATATTTATATTGTAGAAATGAGTATTCTTGAGGAACAATTTGGCGCTGCTGCTAGCGTTAGCAAAGTTACAGGTTTGTCCTTAATCACCATGAGTACCAACAAAGGAAACCTACGTTTCTCTATTCGTTTCAAAACACTTGGCACTGCGTACGGCATACTGGTCAATGGAGCTTGCATCTGTTTTGAGTCTACTATACTACTTTTTAAGTTCTTCCATGAGATTTACGAGGACCAGTTTGGGAGCACGATTTTCGACCTCATGCTAATGACGATGTTCCTGAAAGTAGCTGGAGGCATCGGGACTTATGTGTTCACTGCCAAAAAACTTGTTTGCATTCTAAACGACATGGCCGCCTTTGAGCGGCACATACACTTTTCTCGCGAGCGCACTCATGGTCCTTGCCTCTCAGCTCGCAGGCTGTGGATTCTTGCTCGCTCTCTGAGCGTAGGGGCATTTATCGCCAGCCGGTACGTAACTCACGAGGAGTTTGCAGCTGGCCAGCCAGCCATCATAGCTCGGGCCGTGTCATCAATTTGGTCTTCGGTTTCGGTATTTGTCGTCTACGTTGCGTCCTCTGCGGAGCATAGATTGGCGTCTATGATCTACCACGTCCTTGGTTTGTATGTAGACCACATTTCGAGTCTCGTGAAGCTCAGAACATCCTCAAGCAGTTCTCTAAACAAAAGCGCCAATGAATGGCGAGTTCTTCAGGACCTGAGGCTGAAGTACTTACAGTTGAGAAGAGTCGTGGATAGCTTGAATGATACACTCCAGTATTACGCTCTTGTGTCGGTCACTTGCTCGCTTGTCCTGCTCTGCCTGAGCGCGTACTTCGTCGTCCATCCCGGCGCTTCATGGACAAAGCTGGTCTTCACGATTTGCTACTTTGTTCTGATCACTTTGGAGCTGACCGAGCTTGTCCTTTCTGCGGCCAACCTGAAGAATAAGGTAAGCTTCACAAATGCCTTTTTTGGTTCGTTTTAAAGCAACCGTTTTCTTCTGCTAAAAGTGCGGTGTTGCAAAAAACTGTTGCGTTATGCCAATAACAATAGCTGCGGCATTGGCTGTCGGCAACAGCACAATCCAGCAATTCTCTGAAACCTCTTTCAGGCGCAGAGGCTGCAGGAAGAGATTGACGTGTTGTCGACGTCAGAGCTTGCTCCGGAAATGGTCGCTCAAGTAAAAATACGTCCGCACCTAATGCAAGAGATAAAGAGAACGAATTAACTCATTGCTCTTCTTTTTTGCGTTAGGTTCAACTTTTCAAGGAATCCCTGGACATAGAGCAGCTGACGGCCAATGTTTTCGGATTCTTCACCCTCGATAAGAGCTTGCTTGTTTCGGTGAGCAATATCTGTGGTTTTTATATGGGCTCACTTTTCAATGCTGAAATCACTTCGAATCGCTTCTGAACCCTTCTAGCTTGCGAACGACATTGACTGTGTTATTTTGTTTGCTGAATTGCTAAGTATAGTGAAAAGCGCCAGCTTTACATCGTCATAATATCCTTCTATGCTAGAAATTCCGACCGGTATTTTTTGAACTTTGATCGCTGCTGCAGCGACCAATTGACTATTGTTAGCTTATACACTAAGTGTTTAAGGAATCGAACATACTGTGTAGTATCCAAAGCCAATGATCAGACCACGTGAAGTATCGCGAACGCCACTAACCATGTAGAATTTATACCCCTTTCATCCCTGATTTTTTTTATTTCACACAAAACAGGGTTTCTGTGTTTTCCTAAATTTTAATCCCATAACCCCACAAACAAAGTAAAGCTGGAAGTGCAAATATTAACAGATTTCTTAATGAGACAATTAACTAGGACATCTGGTAATTAGAAAATTTATTTTAAGCAGAGACATCACTTTTGCATATTTCCCTAAACCTTATGACTAAATGAACGTACAAACAAAAAATGAGTTTGTAGTGCGCGTATTTATAGATTCACAAGCTTGGGAATAAAACTCATACCGCCATTTTTTTCAGCCTGAATTTTGCAATTTGGTCTTCATCGGAGCGCCTTCTTCTTTGCAGCGCCCAGCTCTACTAAAATGACACAATAGTGATATCTATCGCAACAGGCATTACTGAAAACAAACAATTCCCCAGAAAACGAGCTGTTTTGGTTCCGTTCTCCATGCGCTAGAGGAACGTTTAGATGGTGGAGTCAAACTACACCACCAGGGCCGAAAGGGTTACTTACAACATCGCTGTAGTAGCACTTCGTTGGTATCCCAGCCCATCAAAATAAAAACAAGCAAGAGGAAAGAATAGGTAACTAGCTGCTTATACACTTATATAAATGCTTTGTAAAGAATCTCCACTTTCCCCTACGCTATAGCTCAGAGCAGTGAAAGTACTGTGGACACAATGACCGCATTAATGAATTCGTTTTTTAGTTATTAAAGGGATGTTTAGGGGTTAGTTGGTACAGTTTTGAATTCGATAATAACGTGCTGCATATTAGAAGGGGAACACGGACAGTGAAAAGGACAAACCATACGATGGTGCACAAACTAGAAACTGGTTTATTGAAAGCTTTATCGTTATTTACAAGCATGCGATGGTGAGTGTACATGAGTAGGTTAAACATGATATCTTAATGCGCGTGCGCTCATGTGCAATTGGACTTTTCTTTCATCATTTCTATCTTTTTTTCTGTGAGCCTTATTGTGGACACGCTGATACCTTTCTCAGGTTCCACAGACAGCACACTGAAGGCCTCAATCACTTCCGGAACCCTTCGGTCCGTCGAGCGTGACAGCACACTTGCTTGCTTTAGCTTGGGTTAACATATGCTTTTTGAGCAGTGGGCTGCAAGGTGGCCTGGCGATTGTAATTGATTACAAGCATTGTTGTGCTCCCGCAATCTTTCCTTTAAACATCGGCCCGTTTGTCCAATGCAGGATGCGCCGCAGGGAAATTGAATTTTGTAGACAACTCCAACTGCGCAGTAGACAAATTTGTTGACGTGCTTTACGCCACAAGATCCCTGCCCTTGTGCGTGTTGGTTTTGCGAGTTCACTTTCTTGCACATTGCCTTTAGGTTTGAAGGCGCTGAGAACACAATGTGAACATTGTGCTTGCTTGCAACTTTTTTCAATCTATGCGATACGTTGTGCACGTACGGCAACACTACTAGATTCTTTTTGTCTGGTTCTGCTTTTTCTTTTGGTTTTTTCTTAAGTTTTTTTAGACATTTCTCGGCCACCGAGACCAGCACCTGCTTGGTGTATCCGCTGGACCTTAGGCGTTCAGTTTGCACTACCAAACTTTCCGAGGCGCAGTGTGGGCACAATTTTCTCACGGCGTGCATCATGCTTGACGTGGCAAGACTTCGTTTTGTAAGCTTTGAATGATATTAATAAAATCGTAGCACACCTTTCTCACTTCTCGTTCTATAAGCCCAACATGTATGTTCTTTTTCAAATCGGAGTTCCCGGTCTAGGTACAAAACGAAGTCTTGCCACGTCAGGCATGATGCAAGCCGTGAAAAAATCGTGCCCACAACTGCGCCTCGGAAAGTTTGTTAAAGGGGCCCTGAAAGGCATTTTGAGCACACTAAATGAAGTAGCGCAATCGTTAGATTGGGTCGTCAAGGTCATCTGGGCCAATTATTACTCTTTTACGCGCAGCGGGAAGCTCACACTTTTGTTGCAAAGTTTGTAGCTTTTTTCTCACCCTTTCCTTCGTGTTTTTGGACGCCGCCATCTTCACATGTCTACATCATCGATTCCCAGATGTTCGTCATGAGCTAGACATCCTGCTATTGGGCGGCTTTTTCACGCACTTCCGGCAAAGAGATGAGTCGTCTGCTCAGCGTCGACTCGCCGGCTGATCTGCCCAGGGTAGTGCCGGAGTGCTTGGACATTTTACGACAAACGAAACAAGTGTAAACAAACACTTAACCGTTCGTATAGAATGCAACACGGCCATAACACAGACATGGATATTCTCTTACCGGAGTACGTTCCATAAAGAAAGCGTTGAAGCCCCGTGGCACTTCTTTCGTGCAATCGCAGAGAACGCCCTGAGCCGAATGCCCGGGTTTGACGGATACATTTTTTTCCACTTCAAAACAATCCAGAGATGCGTTTCGAACGAACACGAACGTCACAACATGCGTCACAACATGCGTTGCAATCTGAACCGCGATTGACAGACGATGGGTTGCCTTCTCCTGCCCCTCGTAAATTCGGCACTCACCTCGCGCGCGGTTTGCGGGACGAACAACAAGTCACTTAACTCTGGCGCGCAAGCCGCGATGGCTTTTAGCCACGCACACTGCACATACCCCATGCGAGGTTGAGTCGTACGTCGCTCGAGAAAGATAATCCAGACCATGGGAAGCACTATCCACCCGCAGAAGCACAACGTCGCATTTCATCGCGAAACAAAGGCGTCCACAAACACACACACCATCGCCTCCTGTAATGCCAAACGCATCTCACACTTCCTCCTGAGAGTGAGTGGTACGTCTGAGTGGTGCCCACGTCTCGCGAGTGGGGCCCCAGCTGATGTCGCGAGGTGGGGCCCCGATCACGCAACCGAACTCACCTTGGGGGCGGTTTGGCCTTGTGCAAGGCGTAATGACCTCTGGGGGCGATGTTTGAGATCTTGTGCCAAGGCAACCGATGTTTGAGAGGCGCTCGCTCAAAGAAAGGCGCTAGAAAGCTCAGAGCCGCGGCGGAGCGTTTTAGAAAGCTCAGAGCCGCGGCGGAGCATGTTTTGCCAACGTTGCCGCTCTCCACCACGCGTCGCCCCAAGCTGAACTGGTCACATGATGAAGCGTTTTGTGCACGGGTTCTGTATCGGTTTAAAATGTCTTTTTCACATGGCGCCGGCAGGAATTACCACCACCGCAAAATAAGACCCGGCACCAGCGGGGCCACATCTGATACGGCGCTTTTTGGATAAACAGTGCGCGGTGCATGAAAGGGACCGAGCGCCAGATCCTCCCCAGCGGCTGCGAGTTCGCCGCCGATTAAAAGTCACGTGCTGCACTGCAGCAACGCACACCGCGAAAGGGCAAGGCCAGGCCACCGCACACATGCGGCCAGATTTTTCGTTCGCTTATCCATCCTTGAGCGGAGTGCGGAATTCATGGTGTCAACAAAACTTGCCCGTAGCAGACGGCAGTCGGAGGAGCGTAATGCGGAAGTACGTCACCGCTGACTAGCGCAGCATCATGGGAGGGGAGTGCTCGCGCGCCGTCAACAGTTGAAAAGAGGAGGAAACGCGGCGCGACGATAATGCGCGGTGGTTTTTGATTTACGATTTCTCAGCTAATACTCATCGCTTTAACAAAATTCTTGCGCGAGGAGATTGCTAATACATTGCCTTATTCGGTTACATGTACATCCATGCATCGGCGGAAGGTATTTCAGGACCCCTTTAATGCAAACTGAACGCCCAAGGTCAAGCGGATACACCAAGCAGGTGCTGGTCTCGGTGGCTGAGAAATGCCTCAAAAAATTTAACAAAAACCAAAAATAACAAAAAACCAAAAGAATAAGCAGAACCAGACAAAAAGAATCTAGTAGTGTTGCCGTACGTACACAACGTATCGCACAGATTTAAAAAAGTTGCAAGCAAGCACAATGTTCACATTGTGTTCTCAGCGCCTTCAAACCTAAAGGCAATGTGCAAGAAAGGGAACTAGCAAAACCAACACGCACAAGGGCAAGGATCTTGTGGCGTAAAGCACGTCAACTAATTGGTTGACTGCGCAGTTGGAGTTGTCTACAAAATTCCATTTCCCTGCGGCGCATCCTACATTGGACAAACGGGCCGATGTTTAAATGAAAGATTGCGGGAGCACAACAATGCTTGTAATCAATTACAATCGCCAGGCCACCTTGCAGCCCACTGGTCAAAATGTGGATGTAAACCCAAGCTATAGCAAGCAAGTGTGCCGTCACGCTCGAAGGACCGAAGGATTCGGGAAGTGATTGAGGCCTTCCGTGTGCTGTCTGTGGAACCTGAGAAATGTATCAGCGTGCCCACAATAAGGCTCACAGAAAAAGAGATAAAAATGATGAAAGAAAAGTCCAATTGCACATGAGCGCACGCGCACGAAGATATCATGTTTACCCTATTAATGTACACTCACCATCGCATGCTTATAAATAACGATAAAGCTTTCAATAAACCAGTTGCTAGTTTGCGCACCATCGTATGGTTTGTGTTTTCACTGTCCGTGTTCCCCGTCCTTATTATCGAATTCGTTTTTTAGGCGCGGTGTCTTTGGCTGCAGGCATTTCGAATATGATAAACGTTAAAATGACTTGATACGTGTTATGACCTTAATTCAATAGATGAACACGTAGGAATCAGTATAGCAGCCACAATAAAATACCGGACAAGAAAAGTGATTAAAAAAGACCAAGTCACACCCTTCATAAAGTGAACATTTCGTCCTATTTTTTCAGACGGCTGCCAGCGTCCTGTCGTTTACGATTCTGCTGCTTCAGACAGGCCAAGATTACAAGATTGACTGACCGGAAATGATGGTGACTGCCCACAGGTGACCCTTGGAACGGCGAAAAGAAAAAAAAGCTTTTGACGTAGAACGTAGATGGGCACAAGACATGTGACAAGAAAGTCACGAATAAACAGATAAACGCCCATCGAGTTTAAGTTCTCATATAGGTTGTTTTCAGTATTTTGTAATGCGAAGCCTTTCTTTGGCGCACTATGCATAACTCTTCGTCGGTCTAGGAAGTGCGACTAAGATGCTACCAAAAATCCCTTTATCTTTGACGTCAACATACCGTCCTGCAATGTTCACATGCTAACTCAGGTAAATATGTCAGTGAGGGCACATCAAATTGCGCGGGGAGATTTCTGTGAATACAGTATATCAATTACGTGGAAGACAAATTTTAGTACAAAAAATGATAGGGGTCTTCGGTTTGTGAACCGCGAACGCTGCCCGCGGTCAAAATGGCACAACATTTCTGGTGGAATAAAGACGTGGCTACCAAAGCAAACATTCTCGAATCAGCATCAGCTAAGAAAGACGAAGCTTTTGTCGCTCGTACGGTCACTCATGCGACAGGCAAAGGGGAACATCACTTAAAGGGCCTATGTCTGGTTTGCTTAAGCTACAGTTCTGGTGAAATTCTTGCAGCAGCATTTTGTTCCCTGCCTAGCAAAATGTATGACTGCTTCTGTAGTGTACGACTCAGCGGTATGGGGCGGAGAGGCGGCGCCTACTGAACAGTATACCGCAGGTCATGATAGGATGATCGCAATGCTACCTATTGTCCAGGGAGAGCGATAATCTCAACTGATCAGGCGAACCGACTCTACCCAAGCAATCCACGACATCCGTCATGTGGCACGGGCCACATCGTTCACAGACGTCATTCATAAGTTCATAACATAGCAAGATGGACTGTACTGTAGATAATCATCTACTGTGTACCCCGTTCAGCTATACCTTCCGGTATGGACTGGCTAGTCGCCAGTATACCTTGATTTCACCACTACAACCTTTCCTCGAAGATCCTAGTGGCCACCTGAAACGACATAAGAAAAATCTCCGACGCACCACACGAGCTCTCGTAACCATTGTGGTGCAAGTATTTCTGGTAACTTGACTCGCCTGGATGATGTTGCACTGCGGAGGCTGCACGTTGCGATGGCCCTTATGACATCTGTAACTGCCTAATGGCCATCCCAAAACCGCTTCCCATACGACTGCACATGCCCATTCTGCGACTTCTCAGTACAGTACGTGAGTGTGCCGGATTTTCTGTAGACCTGTCCAGGACGGCATCAGGTCCGACTGCGGCCACATTTTTCAACCGGCCTGCAGCTTCGCCGCCCTTCAAACCTGCGGGGCCTGGTGCATGAACCGTTTTGTCGACAACTCCTGGACTTCATACACGTAGCCAATTTGTTCGTGCATCCTTGAATTCCTTTATCGCTGTGCCACAGGGATAGCATCCACATTTTTTTAAATCAACAGATATGAAAAAAGCTTCGAATTTGTGCAAGAGCGCGAACTGTTCGCCTTTTCTACCATTATACACTTACACCAAGTTGCCCCCTTCCCAAGCTGCCAAGATGCCAAGAAAGAGTTGAAAGAGGGTAAAACTGTCATCAACTGTGTGCGCCATTTATTACACGATCCTGTACCGCCCGTGTAGTCAGTCTGAAACCAGGCTCGTGCGTCATCGACGCTTGAGTGCACGCCCAGCAGATTCCGTTTTCCCGCCTGCTTTTAGCGCTAAAGCTGCTCTCCAGCTCAACCACCCGCAGAGAAGCCTGTGCCTCTCCTACGTGCTAAGCCCACATCTTTAAGGACTCAGATTACGCAAAAGTATCCTGTGCCCACGCAATCATCAGCGCCTGATGCTGATACGACGGCCACCAATCCCCGGGAAGCGCAGAAGGCTCTCCTCAACATGAGAAGTCGTCAAGACGGCCCCGCCAGCAGGGTACCTTTACAAAGTTAGCGAAATCATCTCAGACGAAGAAAAAGAATGAAAATACGACTCCAGCTAAACCGTCTTCGGGAAAAGGCGAAGGAAGATTCACCAAAGGTGCCTTTCACTGCGAGGTCAGGGCTCCCTTTGCCGCTGCTCAAGAAAAAAAATCCCGGGCCATCTTCACTAACGTGAAACCTGGGGAGGGGCGAAGCATGCAGCGTATAAGTGTATTCTTGGCACCTTGGCGTTTTTGCCAACGGAGATGAAGCCATTTGGGAATAGAGGTATACAGCTTTGCTGTAAAAGTCTCTTGTCTTTCAAGCACGAAGACCTCTAGCGGGAAGCGTAAACGATTGTGCCGGTGTTGTTTAGTACGCGTTAGGAAGCACTCGAGCGCGAGGCCTAAACGAGTGTCCCAGTGTTTTTATGCCAGTGTTTTTTTAAGTGTTTTATGCCTGGGTACACAAGCCTCCCCGACGTCATATCCGTCATAGAAAATACATCACCAGAAAAAGTTCCATTGGCGCGGTGGCGCTAAGTTTCGAGCCCACGATCACTACGGATGTAGACCGGCACTTGATGCACCTCTGGGATGCCCGCAACAGCGTGAAAAAACGATGGCGAAGGCAAAAACATAACAGAAAACTCAAGCAGCGAATAGTCGCAATAACAGCACAAGCAGAAAATTACGCAATGGAACTGACCAGAAATAATTGGAAAAACTTCTGCGATCGCATGCAGGGATCCCTCGGCACGGCTAAAACGTGGGCGCTGCTTAGAACCCTTATTGATCCCAATCAAACAAAAGCAACGACCAGCAAAACTCTTCAAAAAATTCTGAGACAGACACCCGGGGACGAAGCAGCCATTATCGAGGAGCTAAGGATCCCCTACTTAGGCGCTGGCGCCACACCGTCCTACAAAGACTATCCACACGCGGAGACCACGGAATTAGACAGGGACATAACAGAGCAAGAAGTCAGAGCGGCACTCCACCGGATAACAAGAAACACTGCGCCGGGGGCAGACGGCATACAATATCGTCTTCTAAAAAATCTCGACGACAGGTCAATACAGGAACTAACTGCCTATTATCAATACCACTGGCAGGAGGGAACGCTTGCACAAGAGTGGCGCCACGCCGATGTAACCATGATACCGAAACCGGGCAAGCCACCGTCCCTAAAACAACTGCGGCCCATCTCCCTCACGTCGTGCGTGGGAAAGTTACTTGAGTCTATCGTCTTAGCCAGACTGCAACCATACCTAGACGAACACGCGCCACTGCCGCACACAATGTTTGGGTTTCGACCGGGGTTCTCCACACAGGATGTACTAATACAAATTAAAGAAGGAGTTCTTGATCGAATAACAGCACACAAACGAAAGCCATACTAGCTTTAGATCTTAAGGGCGCTTTCGACAATGTGGCCCACGATCTTATACTCGACAACCTCGCAGGAACCAAGTGTGGCCGAAGAACTTACAACTACGTAAGAGCATTCCTCAAAGATCGCACGCAACAATAGGGGTGGGAAACATTCGCTCAGACACCATCCCTCTAGCAGGAAAAGGCACGCCACAGGGTCAGTTCTTTCTCCGATGCTGTTTAACTTAGCGATGAGCCGACTGCCCCCCTTCTAGATGCCATTCCAGCAATCAGACACGCGCTGTACGCGGATGATATTACCATCTGGGCCACCAGCGGCTCTGATGGAGAAATACAAGACGCGTTACAGGAAGCAGCAAATGCCACCCAACAGTATGCAAGGGCAGGGGGACTAACCTGCAGCCCACAAAAATCAGAACTGCTCATAGTCAGAAAAGGCCGCCGGAAAACTGACCCACCGCCCGACATTACGGTCACTGTCGAAGGCAAGCCAGTTAACAGAGTAGGCAGGCTACGGTTGCTAGGCTGCATGTGCAAACGAACACGAAGGCCACGTACACCTTGGGACTACTGAAAAAACAAATTAATCAAATAATCCACATGATCCGAAGGCATTTAAAATCCCTCTAATAACCAACCAGGGATAAGTAGGCCGCCACGGCCTAAATTTTTGTTTTAAAGAAGCGGACGTACTACGCATCGTGCAGGCTCTGATCATAAGCCGCATAACCTATCATGTACCTTACCACCGACTTACCCAGGCAGAGACTAAGCAGCTGGACACCCTAATCCGCACCGCCGTAAAGGCGGCGACAGGCATCCCTGTCTACGCCTCAACGAACCTGTTATTACGATTCGGCCTACATAATACCACGATGGAATTAATCGAAGCACAAAAAATCAGTCAATTAGAAAGATTGAAACGCACCCCAACAGGGAGACACGTCCTCCGACAACTAGGGTACTCGACGTCTGAACTTGCCCCTCGCGAACTCAAACCAATACCCCCGGAAGTTAGAGCGAGAATAACAGTATCACCCATACCCAGAAATATGCATCCAGAACATCATGCCGGCAGGCGTGCCGCGCGGGCTAAGGCCTTGCATCGCATATACGGCAGTAACCCCGACACCCTCTATACGGATGCAGCAGACTATCCAGCCATAAATGCCAAGGTGGCAGCGGTAGCCGACTGGAGGGGTGAGACGGTAACGTCAGCCACCATACGCTCCGGGAACAGCACGGAAGCGGAAGAGTGTGGAATCGCACTCGCTATCAGCACTCGCCCTTCAGGGAACCCAATAAATATTATAACCGACTCACAAGAGGCATGCCGAAATTATGCGCAAGGGCATATCACCCCGACCGCCTATCACATTCTGCAGCAAAACCGACTGATTCCACCAGTCCATCTAATCTGGACACCTTGGCATGCGTGTTTCCCTGGCAATGAACGCGTTCATGCGGTAGCCCGAGGCCTCACTCTCCGGGCGCCAGTGGAAGACCAACCGAAACCAGACAAGACAGAAAGTATCCCACTCACATACACACTTATACTACAACACTACAGACTCTCCCGTAGGACACTTCCTCCGCCACACGTGCAACTCACCCGTGAGGAAGCCGCTGCATGGCGCCAGCTACAAACCAACACGTTTCCTAGCCCCTCGCTTCGGCACAAATTCTACCCTACCATGTACCCAGACAGATGCCCATCCTGTGGAGGACACCCGGACCTGTACCATTCCACATAGGAATGCCCCAATCCCCCAACCCAATTGCCTATACCCAGCCCCTCACCCTCCGGATGGGAAGCCGTTCTTTCCAGCTCAGCCTTGGACGACCAGCGCGGACTGATCGACCGGGCAAGACGGATCGCAGCAGCAAATGGGGCCCTGGACTAAGGGCACCGCCCTCTGAGGGCTAGATAGCCTGCTTTATAATAAAGTTTTCTACTACTACTACTACTACTACTATGGCCCCAGCGGGAGGTCAGAAACACTGTACCGACTGAGCCATGAAGTCAAGCCTGGATAGCTGTACGAATGCGCCTTATGTCCTTCCCTTTAACTTGTCCATTCAGACGGTGCTGCCGTCTAGGAGAGGTGAAGCGAAGTAGTGTGTCGTCACACTAGTGAGCGCCGATAGTTGGCGCCTTGATAGGGCAGCAAGTAGCGGCGGAAGCTGCTCTTTTTAACCGTCCGCCGCCTATGTGGAACGCCGCTCAGCTTGTGGAACGTCGCCGCCGCGTTCCACAAACTGACATCGTCGCAACGCAAGCGTCTGGCGTACACGCCGCGGAGCAGTAGCAATGTCGTCACACGTTTGCGTAAGCGACGCGCTAGCAGGACGTCGCCCGCCAAGCTCACTTACAACACCGCGGCCGACCCGCAAATCATGCTTTTTTCGCTGTAGCGTACTGTGACTTCACCAAACGATTCGCAGACAACCCGTTCGGTTTCGTTCACACGGTTTGCAAGCGCCTGGGGTTTCAATCGTATTTACGCAATGTTCCGGCGTGTGTAATCCAGTGTCTAATGTTGATGGGTCTCATGGTGCCATACCGACAAAATATGTGCAAGTTCATATCGATGCACAATAAACATTCAGATGCCCCTGTGAGGACACATTTTACTTTTGTGTTTTACCGATTCCTATGAAATAAGGATCAACCACATTTTTTGAATACGCGTTACGTTCTAGTGCGAGGCGTACATGAGTTTTCTGGTGTTTTACTAGCGCGACTAGATGAGACGACGATTACGACGACGACGACGACGACAGGAGACGCCAACAGCCCCAGCCCCTGATCAGCTTCGCCCCTAAAACATCCAAGGAGGGTCCGAAGGCGCATCAACAACCCGAACCTCCAAATGCTCTTCTTGCGGGGCTCAATGAACGAATAGCCCTCGAATAGGCTCTGTTCCACTTACACGGCTTTGACGCCACTAACCTCCGACCGGACCCAGGTCTCCGCAAGGTCTCTCCCAAGCCTCTACCAAGATGGTCGGTCTGCAAGTGCCTGTCAGTAACCATTCGGTCTCATTTTGTTTGGACTTCGACCTCTTTTTTGTGCACTACACGAGCTATTAATCATAGTGAAACACATCGAATCCGAGAGGTTTTGCGCTACTTATTGTTTTTTTTTTCACTTTCCACTCAAATGTCTTATCAAGAGATGGTTGCGCCATATTCGGCATCTGAGTATGCGCAAATTCCTGTTCCCCAGATTTTATTATTGCACCATTCGTCTGTTGTATTTCAAGTGCGAAATTTCTTACATTGCAAGAGCATATTATAGGCGAAAGCTCAATGCAGAATTTGTGATGTTTAATTAAAGTCTTTTGTGCCATTCACTTACCGCCGTAGGGACCGGTGTTTAATCGGCATTGCGGGAATTTCGCACTCCCCGCCCCTCGTCCTCAATACTAATTTAAAGGTACAATTAGGAGATGGTGCTTTCGTCTAGGTGCTGTGTAGATGTCCTCCCCCTCTATAACTATGTCCTTTATTATGGATACAGCCCTGTATGTTACTGTGCATACAGGGCCCAGTGTTCTCCTACTCAGCTCACTAACCACAGACTCCCTGAACTTATGTCTATTCATGCTATGTTTGTAACACCTCGCGAAGCTAGCAACCTTACTTGAAGTATCTTCAAATACTTTTCTTTTCAGTGCATTGAGTAGCCGCAGGAGTCCCCCTATGCTGCTTCTATATAACACACGTTTGGAAACATAGAAGATAGCACCTGTTTTCAAAAGAATGTTCACCATCGCAGATGAAAAAAAAAATCTTCCGCCTCCCTGGCTAGCATCAAACCCTCGGCTCCGAATTTAACCTGGTAGTGCGTAACCATCTAAGCAATGGGTCGGCAATGTTTTGAGCCGAAGGGACGCGTGCGTGAGGCGTGAGCAATTCGCCGAGGGTGAGGCAGAGGGAAAAAAATTCGCGAATTGAGAATAATTTATAAACCTTAAATAGAAATCATGGACTGTGGTTGTGGTGGGTAAAAACGGTTTTTTTTTAAGGGCAATGGCACTTCTTAAGGACCCCACCTGCGGCCCCGAGGTCCGAAAACCCACGGGGGGGTTGGCAGGTTTCTCCTCGTATTCGGCAACGGGGAGAATGGGCGCGCGTGCCTGGCCGCTGAGAATACCCACGTGGGGGATGGCAGGATCGGGAGTGAGAGAAAGGCTAATGCACCTTAAAGGAGTGAATAGAAATCAAAGCTGGATCCGCTCTGCAATCAAGTAAAACGACAACACAAATAGGGTGTCTGTGAGTGCACTTTCTTTCTTTGGTTCTTTTGTGGTGGATCTCTTTTCGCGAACATTACCGAACCGCGCACATTTAAACTCGTGCACGCACTTTCACATTTTCCCCTCGAAGGGAAATGCGGGGAATTTTTATTTGAGCCGAACAACAAAGACAAGAAGATGGGTGGCCTGTTCTCAGTTCAGAAAGGCCCCGAGTGAAGTTTTTTGTAGCGTAAGCTACACTGGCCGAGGTTGAGCAGTTTCGCCTAGACCTTGAAGGGCCGTGCTGCGCAAGCGCGAGGAGCATTAGATTGTATTGGGTTGGCTTGGATTTCGATTGGATTAAATTGAATTGTATTGGATTGGAAATTCAATCCAATTGGAGCCCGGGGGTGTTGAGAATTGGATCTGCACATTCGCCGGTCTGCGCATTCCAGAGGAGTGACGTCATAGCCGCGGCAGACGCACTGGCGCCGGCGCGTGCCCAGCTGTGCGCCGCCGTTGCGCAATAGCCAGGTCTGACGGTACGCCGGAGCCGCTTGATAGACATTTCGCGTGGCTCCTGGAGAGCCGTGCTGCGCATGCGCGAGGAGCACTGACTGGACTGGACTGGATTGGGCTGAATGTGATTGGATTAGATTGGAAATCGTTTTAGCAGAAGTAAGCATGATAATCGGCTAATCCTAGACAACCAGGAAACCTAAGAATAACCAGCTGAACCTTATCTCACGCTACGTATATCCTGTCCTAACCGAGCTAAGCCACTGCTAACTTTTTTTACGTTTGAAGTTTGATCCTTTTATTTGGACCTGTGCAATGAAAGGATGGGCAGACGTTATCTGGCTAAGTGTGAATATGTGGGACCATGCCAACTGGAAGCGATCCTTGTTCCTGTCTGGCCCCCTTTGAAGTCAAAAGTGTCATGTAGGCCTCCAGTTGGAAAGTGAAAGAAGGACGTGTTCTGACGCCATGCCGGGGGATCCCATAATGTTGCCCCGGGGGCCGCACGCGGGTTGCCGGCTCCTGGTCTAAGCTATTCCTGCACCATCGAGATGAATTTCCAGACGTGGTATAAGCGGTGCGGTACACGCTTTACATAATGAGTGACGGCCGTGCCACAATGCCGTTGAAAATATCGGGAACGGCTCCAGAACTACCGGCATTGGCCGCCCTGCTGCACGACGGAGCCCTTTTTCGTAAATTGCGTGTAGCCTCGCACAATCTCGCGGAAACTTCCGAGTGGAAATAAAAAATACAGGGAATAAACTCCGCCCTAGATTGCAGCATCGGTTGTTGGCGTCGGTGGCCTTCATCGACCAGCTGGCCACGGTTCTTCTGACGGAAGAATACCAATAGGGCTTAGTCTCTCCGGAATAAAGTATCTCTCTCTCTCTCTCTCTCCTCTCTCTCTCTCTCTCTCTATCTATATATATCTATATATATAGTCTATATATATATCTATCTATATATCTATATACTAGTCCTATCTATCTAATCTATCTCTCTTCTTCTCTCTCTCTATATATTATATATATATTATTATATGTTATATACTATCTATCTATCTATCTATATATATAATATCTATATATCTATCTATCTATCTATCTATACTATATATCTATATACTATAGACCTTCTCTCTCTCTTCTCTCTCTAATTAGTCGCTCTTATCTCTCTACTATCTTGAATAGCTCGATATATATATCTTCTCATTCTCTATTCGCGTGACTCAGATGTCGCGTTTCGGCCTCGCCGAGGTTTCCTGAATCCCTCGACCCGTGCAGGTGTTGGGCTATACTAACAAAATTTATTTCGGCCTGTGCACACGTTGCGCATGTTAGCAGGCGCTTGTTTGTAAAGTACAATTGCCGCAACGTTGAGTTGTGGTGCAGACTGGCTAAGCGATTTCGTAGGGGCCAGGTTATGCTGGAAACCGCATACATTTAGCGATAAATAACCAATGTGTGATTCCAACGTTTTTCCTCTCCTTCATATTGAGGTGCCGGTGATTCAGTCGTGCAAAACACGCCGACCACAGCAGAGACTGCGATCATCGGAGTACACGCGATCATCGGACTAAATAGAGACTGCAAGAGATGTTGGCAAGCTGGAACAAATTCAGGGGTCAGCTGTTCGGTTTATTTAAAAGCGCTATCATATACACGATTCCCCTATCACACGCATGCAAAACAACGAAATTCCAGCGATGAAATCCCGAAGAAAAAGAGACCGATTAAGATTTCTCGCCGATCTCTGGATCCGCAAACTTCGCATTGATCCATCAATGTATCTGGCCTCTCTTTCCTCCCGGCCTACCAGGCAACACCACACTTTTAAATATCCCCCCTTGTTCACCCGCACAAACACTAAAACATTTTTAGTTTTCCCACGAATGATATCGAACTGGAACAGTCTCCCCGCCACTGTGTTTACTTCGCCAAATCTGCATGCATCAATAATTCAGCTTTTTCACATGTAGACACGCTTTGTCGTTGTCATTTTTTGTCGTTTTTAAGATAGAGATTGTATAATTACATTCGCCTGATATACTATGTATTCATCTCTCCACTCCTGCTTTGACTAATTCGGGCCTCCAATTTTGTCTAAACAAAATAATTCGACGCCATTTAACCGCTTCCGTAGTCCGGCACCTCCGCAGGTCGGCTTGCGACGGCGTTCTGTTACGGCCGCCCACAGAGCCGAAAAGTGCACTTCCAATGGTCTTCGACGGACACATCTACGTGCGAGATCGCTGTCGATTTCCAAAGTCTGGTGAGTTGGAAACAAAAGCCTGCGGGCATAATCAGAAAGTAAAGAGTAAAAAATTGGGTCACCTTCACAATTCTGATGTGATGACTGAGGCAATAAGCAGCGGAGCTGGTGTATGGTGGTCTTCACTAGCCTTAACTTGGATTTTCTTAGGTCTGCCGCTTTCTTAAGAGAAAGGTGGTTGAAAACTGTAGCTTCCTCTCTGCAAACTGTGTTAAATCAAAGTCCACCATTTACCCTCCTAAAATGCAGTTATTGAGACTCCCAAAGTCTTAATTAAGACGAAGTCCACTTCAACTGAGCCACTCGCCAAGGTGGCTTCATGGCTACGGCGTTGTGGACACGGGCTCGATTCTTGGCCTCCTTGTCCGATGGAGGTGGAAAGGAAAAACTCCCGTGTGGTCGACATTTCGACGCACGTTAAAGATTTCCATGTGGTCAAAATTAATCCGAATCCCTCCACTATACCGTGCGCCTCATCGCCTGTATAGTTTCGGCGCTTTAAACCCCACAATTAATCAACTTTGGCCGGGCGTCTGAATCGACAGACAGACAGACAGACAGACAGACAGACAGACAGACAGACAGATAGACAGACAGACAGATGAAAAGTTTAGTGGAGCGCTCCAATCACATGTGTCGCGTGGGCTCGTTAATAAACCTCACAAGCAAATCAAGTTCAACTCAGCCGAAGTCCAATACCGACGACGAACCCAAAGGAAACGTTGTGCGGCCCGAATGCGATGATAGCGCAAGCGGATAGACGCCGCTTTCATAACGCGAGGGGTTCAGGTTCGCTGAAAGAAAGACACAGATTCGATCCGAAGAAACATTATCGGCTTTTGGGAATGTGGGGGAATATTGCAGAAGCCAGGCACTGCATCCTACCTCTGCGGCCCACCCGAAAGCGTTTTATACAGGTAAGCGACAGACCCAACCCATTTTTAAAACGAAAGTGTTTTATTCCCGCAAACACGAAGATTTCAGATACGTCATATCGTCACGGAAGGGACGCCAGTACAACGAAGCAAGCGGCCTGTAAAGGGTGCACCTTCGCACGCTTTACAACCTTTAGTATAAATAGTACGTTATACTTAGTGTTGTTCGGTTTCTGGTTTCATATTTTACCGCGAAAGTGTTTTATGCCGGGATACACCAAGATTTCACTGACGTCATATCCGTCACGGGAATGACGCCAGTACACCTTTGCCGAAGCGACCCGGCCAGGAGGACGTCACTCGCCAAGCACACCCACAAGGCAGCCGCCGTCCCGCAAATCATGCTCACCTGCAGATTTCGCTGCACATTTCGCTTTCGTGTTTTACCGATTCGTATGACAGAAAATCAACCACAGTTTTTTTGTGTTTAGGTGGCCTAAAAGCAAAAAACAAAAAAAATAAGCAGGTACTCCGCCTGCCTTGGGTGATGCTCGAACTCATGACCTTAAGATTATGGGACTCAAGCGCAACCTACGGCGCTACCGAAGCGGCTGTGGATCGGCACATAGGTAGCAGTAGCATGACGCAACGCAGCACAATTCGCTATGAGACAGACAGAGAAAGAAAGTTTTGTGTGTCTGTGAACATTTGCTGCGGCACTTTGAGGCAACGAAAGTTGCGTGCATTGCGGCCTTGCAAACAATGCAGGCTTTGGCGATCTTAAGATCGTAAGTAAACAAGAAGATGCTTATTCACGAGAACAACGGCATTTGTTTTTTTTTGTCTTTTTTTGTCTGCTCGGGCAATAGGTCATCGGGAGACACGAACGGCTAGAGGAGCACCAGCCAGCTAGCGTGAACGCACGCTTGCTGATAATAATAACGAATGGTGTTATCATTATTATTATCAACATGACTTTACGCTTGCATACCTGTGTCTTCGCATCTGCGCTTCCTTTTAAACGGACGATTATTCGCATGGCAAATGCCTCACTGCTGGGCATTGTACTTGTGTGCGTGAGGGTGGGGAGGGGGGGGGGGGGGCTTGTGTGTGTATAGAAATGTCAAATTTTCGTTCTATGCAGGCAAAGCTTTTTTCTTTATATTACTCCTTTGTGGGATATGTACATCGTGCCTTGCCTTTTTATTCGTGCGCCCACACAAAGACTTGCGGGTGTTCTTGTTTACGTTATTGATTGATTGATTGATTGATTGATTGGTTGGTTGATTGATTGATTGATTGATTGATTGATTGATTGATTGATTGATTGATTGATGATTGATTGATTGATTGATTGATTGATTGATTGTAACTACAGCGACTAATCATCTGGTCCTGTCTTCGCAAGGTGTGAACATTGTTCATCCTTCGCACTGTCGTCACATTTCCCCTCCCGCACAAAAATGGTCTCGCTTAGAGCCTATAAACCAAACACTATTAGGGAAACTAGCAGCGTTTGCAAGTCTGTGGTATTATTCATATTGAAAGAAAGGTCAAAAGAATGCGAAAAAACAAATAATTCTGCAGACGTAAGTCAGCTCATATGAACAATAAAGGTCAAAATAAAAAAAAGCCAGTGATAATTTCTTTTCAACAACGCTGACAAGTTTTATGATAAATCCCTTACAGAAGTCTTGGTGATATTTGTCTAAACCAGTTGCCCCTATCACTACATTGTAAGTAGCAAGTGCTGTTGGAAGCAACGTAAAGTCAATATCAAACTGCTTCAGTGAGTACTTCCAATCTGTTTTTACACGTGTTCCTCCCTACCAGCGACAATGCCTCCCTCAGCATTGTCGGGGATAGAGATAACACAGTCCTGCATTCTACACTTCCTTGTGCCGATTGATGTCAAAAGAATAGCCGGTCCTGATAATATTCAAATGTTTTCTTCAGACGATATGCTGAACAGTCAGTCCCATTCTTGTATGCAATCTTTACAGCGTTCCTCATGACGGCCACGCTGCCCGAAGATTGACTTTTTGCAAAAATCACTCCCATACATAAAGGCTGCAACAAACTGCAGGGAGAAATGTACAAAGCAATTGAACTAACAAGTTGGTGCTGCAAATTGATGGAACACATTCTCAACAACGCAAGAATAAATTGCTTAGAAGGAAAAAATCTGCTTTACCCAAAACAACACGGCTTTCGCAAGAGTTGGACCACGGTGACTCTGCTTATTGAAATAACTCATGATTTTGCTTCAGCAAAAAATTTAAATCTCAAGGTTGATAAAATATTATTGACTTCTCTGAAGCTTTTAACCACATCCCGCATACGAAGTTACTCGGAAAACTTAAGCCAATTGGCATAAATTATCAAGGCTCACAGCTCATTTATTAAAGCGCAGTCAGTACGTAGCCGCTGTAGCGACCGAGCCCAGAAAACTAAACATCGGAGCCTTACGTGCTGCATCGCAACTGTACTTCGTACGGCTCGTGGAATTGCCCCAAAGCGCCAGCAACCATTTCAACAGTCGGGGAGCTCCTGGGAAGCCAAGCAAGCGTCTTTCCTTGAAACACGGGGTCGGACGGTGAGAAAATGCTGATACTAGTTCACCGCAATACTACTGCAAAACAACGAAGAGGAACGCGCCCATCTGGCGAGCCTGGCAGTCAAGGCCAGCGCCCTCTCCGCGTCCTTTGCCGTGACCGGAACGTGGGCCCACTTTTGCAGACCCTGGAGAGGTGTCGTAGCCGGGGTCCGGGGTCTCCGGTCTCCAGCCACAGCCCCAGGCACAGCCAGGCACAGGCACAGGTACAGGCACAGACAAAGCCGCCAGGCACAGCCCCACAGTATGTTCCTAAGCGGGATGGGAGTCTGTCATGCGAAGAAATCGCCATAACAGGAAGACCACCCCAAGAAGAAAACACCTGAAGCTCAACAAGAAGATGACAAAAACGACGCAAGGCGCGCAACGCCAAGGTCATTGCCCCAGCTACAGCGGCGAGCGCACGAGACCAGAGCACGAGCTTGCACCGGTGCGGGCCAACCGGAAGCGGCCAGCGACAGAGGCTGGCGGCAGAAGCGATCCCATAAAACAACACCGCGGCAGAACAGAGACTCAGGAGTGTGGAGCGTGACTGGTATGCGCGGTGGTCGGGCGACCGGACCCGTGCCGTGCCGTGTTGCGCCGGGAGGCGAGCCGAGCCGAGCTCCGTCTTCTCTGACATACGTGTGGTAGCGTGGTGAAGGGAGCGGCCAGCCGCTGTTGCAGCTGTGAAGAAGTGCAGAAGCCGTAGGCTAAGGTAACTGTTTACTTCATAGCGAGAGATGAGCCGAAGCCAAAGAACAGTGCCCCGACGAGCCAGGTTCCAGTACAGGACTCGAGAAGAATGACAGCATGGATTCACTGCTCAAACAGGAATGGATATAGCGCTTGGGCTGGGTCTATTTATACCCAAAAGCGGCAACGGTCAAAACAGCGTACCCTCTAGAATGTGCACACCGCACGAACATCAGAGACACACACAACGCTTTTTTCAGAGTTCGTGAGCAGTCGGTAGCATCGGCGCACGTTGATTCCGAGGCGCGTATCGACGTGTCGCTGGCAACCGCCGGAGTTTGAAGCGCGCCGAAATCGAGGCATCTGACCCAAGCTTGCCGAAACGTGAAAACCTGAATCACCGACACAGTGGGGCTTGTTTGAAAGGCGCACGTAGTGGCTTCGCCGCACAGCCGAGGAGTGATGAGACGAAGCCCAGCGACGTGCTCAGTCGTAACAGCTTCTCCGCCGGGGGGTTCCGAGATCCCGATGGATAAGGGTCTTCAACCGTTGTACGGAGGGATGCTTTAGGAGAGAAGTGCTCGCCAGATGATCGACTCCAGGCCTGGGCTGTATGACACCATGCTGGAGCTTCACCGGGCCCGTCACTGGATGAGTAGTGGCTCCCCAAGAACGTCTCTGGCTTGGTCAGGCAAGCAACAGAACAACACAGGAAAACACAACCACATCTCCGGCAAGTGCGAAGACAAATCCACACTGATGCTCTACCAATCTTTTAGTTGCGATGACATATGCTAATAACTGCACTAATTATGTTTTAGCCCAGCAGTACTTTAGACATGCACAAAAACTTGAAAGGTGACATTTGGAGCAATTGGAAATCTACCACACAAAAAACGGTTATCGTAAAGCGCGAAACCTGCTTCAGAATAAACAATGAAATTGAGAAAGTCAGGCGTCTACAAGCCACTTCTTGCACTGAGAGCTGCGATTTGAGCTCTCGTCATTGCCCTGAGCTTTCCCCTTTTTGTACCTTACTTTAGGTGTCCCCGCTCTCTGAAAGCGACGGTGACCGGTCGAGAGGACATCGGCCTTCTTCCGAGACGTGTCTCGAGCGCGCGGAGAAAACTGCCCTACTTCCACCGCTCGAGCAAGGCGTGCGCTTTCGTTCTCGGCAGCTGCTGGGTCCACTGCACCCAGCGCAAAGCGGGCGAGCGGCGCTGCCACTCGGCAGGCGCGCATGAGAGCTCTTGTCGCATTTGTTTGCGACACTGTCGGCAAGCGAACACCGCTGGATGTTTTCCCTCTCCTTTCCGGCTGTCACGGCCAATGTAGGCACGGACGGCCCGGTCTCAGAAGACGGCTCAACCCCAGGCGACACCGGAATGGCTACGTGCTCGGCTCGCCGTTGCCTGACATCGAGTATCTGAGTTTCACGTGGAATGCTACCGATTCGCTCCGTTGCGGCGCCATCCCTATGCTTAGCTGCACCATGAACATGGTTCAGTGTCTCGACTGCCGGCTCTGCCCCAGCGTTGCTAGGTTCTGAAATCGCGTCTGGAGAAACACTCCGTTTCAACGGACTCGTGTTGCCTCCTTTCGCTAACGTCCCAGTTTAGGCTTTCCCGCGGAACGCCGTTAGCCCGCGAACTGCGCGCGTTCGGGTCGAAGGCCGTTTTTAAGGCCTCCCGTGAACCTGCGCACTTCGAACACGACGACGCTGACACATCTCCGCTCACAGGGGCCTTGCACACAGTGTACTTACGCTGCCCTCTGTTGTGAGCTTCCGTGAATGCCCCATCCTCGCTATCTGTCTGAGTTTTCGCCGTTCCTTTTAGAGGTGGCGACACTATCGTTACTCGAGCTCTTCGCAGCGAGCCCAGGTGATTCTTTCCTCGGCAGTTTCTCAAAATTGTACCCCTTGTTGCGTAACAGCTGATCCGACATGTTCGAGAATAGGTACCTGTATTCTGGAAAAAGAAGTTGTGGGGATACTAGCGCCTGCGTGACAAGTTCACCAAACGGACCTCCGATGCTAACGTTATCAATCAGCAGGCGCCTGTTTCGTGCTTCTACGGCCTGCTTGACCCAAACACACTGTCCCGTCAGCTGATATGGTTCAACGTACGAAGGGTGGATCATGTCTACCGTCGCCGCGTAGTCGCGAAGAACTCGGCACGGTTTACCATTGACCACTATCTCACGTATGTACGGCTATATAAACTGCCTGCTGTCCTTACTCTGATCTAGCACGAGAAAGACGAGTTTGCCCTTCTTGCAACTCACAGCGAAATGTCCTGTCTCGCCGCAGTTGTAACACGCAGCCTGTCTGCGCGCTTCAAAATCTTTCTTTCTGCACTGCTCCGCAGCGTCTTCTGCTCTCTTTTCGTTATCGCGGCCAGTTTCCATATCCACGACAACGACTTTCCTTGCTCCACCTACTTCCTGGGGAGCTCTGACGTTAGGCCCTGACTTATCAGGCCTCTGCCTGAACTCCTTTTGGCCGTTTTTCGGCCCCTGCGCACCTCGTCGTGCGACGAACTAGTCGGCTAGCTGAGCTGCCTGATCCACGGTTTTTACCCCTGGCCTGTTTTGCACCCACAGTCTCAGGTTTTCTGGGAGACGGCGTTAAAACTGCTCGAGACCGAAGCACTCAACTATCTTGTCGTGCTCTCCGAAAGCCTTTGCCTTTTTGAGCCACTCTTCCATGTTAGCCCTCAGCTTGTAGGCGAACTACGAGCACGACTCGCCCTTAGCTTTCTCGGCTTCACGGAACTTCTGGCGAAACGCCTCTGCTGACAGCCTGTACTTACGCAGGAGGCTCGACTTGACTTTCTCATAGTCCTCCGCCTCCTCCTTTGGCAAGCGGCTTCATCACGTCAGATGCCTCACCTGGCAAAAGCGTTAGCAGCTTTTCCGGCAATGAGTCTCGGCTAAACTGGGCCCTCTCGCACGTACGCTCGAAGTTGACCAAAAAAAGACGGATGTCTTCTCCTACCTTGTTTAGTCGAGTTAGGTCACTCATTCGCAACGTAGGTCGCTCAGTCGCCACAGACTGCACGCTTGGCGCGCTGCTGTCACTCTCACGCCTAGATCGAGATGCCTCGATGTCTAGACGCTTCATTTCCAGCTCATGCTGTCGCTCACGTTCCCTCTCTTTCCTTTTTTCCTAGTGTTCCTGTTCTTGTTTTTTTCTCCTCGCGTTCCTGTTTCGGCCTCTCGCGTTCCTCACGCTGGCGCTCAGCCTCTGCCTCTGCAGATTGACGTTTAGCGGTCTCTCTGTCATTGATCAGCTCAATTCACTCATACAGCTCGTTATCGTCAGCCCAAACAGTTAGTATAGCCTGTGTCAGCTCTGGCTTTCTTAGCGCGTCCGTAACCTCCAAGCACAACTCTTTTTCAAGCTCAACAACAGCGGTTTTTTTAACGCCTTCAAATTCATGGCCGGTCTAGAATACTGCTTTCCCGCTGCTCCAAAAATGTTTTGCGCAAATAACCCAAGCGACACAAACATACGCCCTACCAGCTATCCTCAGAAGCCTGGTAAAACTCAGTGAAGAAAAGTCCCGCACTCACCATTTACCACCGTCATTTCTGCGAAGTCCAAAGCCGCCTTGATGTCCGTGGTGTTGGATCTCGCACCGCTGGCTCCAGGTGTTACGAAGTTGCCATCCAACCGCTGCCAACAAATTGTTGCGACTGGGTCGGCCGACCCGAGCCTGGCTCCGTCGCCTCCGACATACGTGTGGTAGCGTGGTGTGAAGAGTAGCCAGCCGCTATTGCAGCCGTCAAAAAGTCCAGAAGCCGTAGGCTATCGTAACTGTTTACTTCATAGCGAGAGATGAGCCGAAGCCAAAAAACAGTGCCCCGACGAGCGAGGTTCCAGTACAGGACGCGAGCAAAATGACAGCATGAATTCACTGCTCAAACAGGAATGGATATAGCGCTTGGGCTGGGTCTATTTATACCCAAAAGCAGCAACGGTCAAAACAGCATTTCCTCTGGAAGGTGCCCACGCCACGAACGTCACAGACATACACAACGCTCTTTCCAGATTTCGTGAGCAGTCGATAGCATCGGCGCCTCCTGAGTCCGAGAGAGAGGAGAGAGGAGGGCTCCGCTGCGATCGCGGGGCCTCTGTGTCCTTGGGACGGGTCTCGACGTGTCGCTGGCAACCGCCGGAGTTTGAAACGCGTTGAAATTGAGGCATCTGACCCAAGCTTGTCGAAACGTGAAAACCTGAGTCACCGACACGGTGACGCTTGTTTGGAAGGCGCACGTAGTGGCTTCGTCGCACAGCCGAGGAGTGATGAGAAGAAGCCCAACGACAGGCTCAGTCGTAAGTTCCCCAAGTGGG